>JAJEJH010000460.1:0-58021 GCA_026122585.1 Anacardium occidentale
TGGCTATCACATGGATTTATATAGTGTAGGGTGATTTGCAATTTAAAAATTATGCATGTCCTTTTTATTTAGCCATATTTATTAAAAGGTCCTTATAATATATCCAACATATTAATTGACCACCCAATGAGACACCCAAACCCTTAATGTTGAATAAATAATATATTAAAAATTATTTTTGTTTCCATTAACTTTCCAGAAGGTGCTAGCCAACCAAGGTAAAATTTTTCTCACTTAGTTTACTTAACACCTTAGTTTATATTATAAACATTTCTTGATTCACCATGGCTTAGCCATAAGCCTAATTTTGGGTCCAAACTGAAACAAATTTAAAGACCCAATGACTATGGATATCATCTAGCAATGATCAATAATCCCAAAGCCATGATAAAGACATACTCCATTGAACCAAATTTCTAATCACACATATCATGTAGGTAAAATCCCTACATCATCATATCTTGATTGGGTAAAGGTTCATGGTTTAATAATCACTTATCAAATTATTGATTATAATATACAAAACACTTCACTACAATCTCATTATCATGTAACTATTAGTATACTATGGCTAGAGATTTTTATTTTTGATGTCTATAAACATTTATTTGAGAACTTGAAACCTAATTATTCCAGGACAATGGAAACTCAACACCTATAGTTTTTAGCTAACATATCCCATCTTGATTTCTATTTTTGATATCTGCTAACATCCATTTAAAAACTCAAAACCTAATTTTTCTAAGCCAATGGAAACTTAACACTTTTAGTTTTTAGCTAACATATCCCATCTTGATTGTCACTCATCTCCATATTTGAATAACGTATGACCAATCTAGTTTATGACATATGATTAGTCTTGTGCTTAACACCATATGAACCATATGCGTTCGTATTAAACTTGACCCTGACATCTCAAGTCTCTGGATCATTTCATACACTAGTACAATCATATGATGAATTATTTTGACTTTTAATAAAAGAACCATGTTATACATTGTATATTGTCACATTCAAAAGAAAGATTTCTAATTGTCAGTCCATGCCAATGTCCTGATGATATTACTATCATAATGACCCATACTAGTTATCCTTATTACATTTAATGAAGATATTTGGGATGCTTACTATATGAGATCATTTCCCATTTGATGTATTATATGTAGGGGAAATTTTGTCAAAGGATTTTTTTGTAGAGGGGTGTATTTCATTTGGATAGTTTATATTGTTAGGGTAAGTGCCCTATAGTCATGTATCTATTGATGTAAAAACTATACATTTATATAATTCCTAAACACATTATAACTGTCAATAAGATCATGTAAGGAAACTCGAAGTCACTAGAAGGGTGGCCATGTAGTAAAATTTAAAAACTTAAGTAGAGTTTGGGTACCTAAGATAGGATCATTATTTTTTGACCAAAAAAAAAACCAAAAAATGATAACCAACCATAAACGGTATTTTGAAAGTGTACCTCCATTTGATGGCTTGTTTTGATCTTTTTATGGTAAGAAAAGTCATTTTCCCATGTCCTGTAAGCTGATGGCACTTGAATAGTCCATACAGAGTAATAAAAGAAGACTACAAACACTGTAAGCATGCTAACGCTTACTAGTATATGATTATAACTGACGTAGGTATGAGTGTGACTAAGGCTTTTAAGCTTCTCATGTGTAAGAAGTCTTTGTACTCCTTTATATAGAGATACAGTCATAGGCTTGACTTTGATAATATACATTGGTGATTCCTTCATGTATGCTTATGAATACGATATTCATAATCATACATTTGTATTTGGATAACGTATAAATCTACCCTTATTACATAAAATCCATTTGACTTTAAGGATCTTGATAATCCTTAACCAACTGTATTCTTACTTAAGCATGATACATATGCACTCGTACATTAGCATACTATTTAAATTTTTGAATTAGTTTAACTCGGTTAAAGTTGATTCCATAAAAATATTTAAGATTCCATCAACCATCTAGATATACACTTGTGACACAAGGATGCTCACAACTGTGTATCAAGGTAAATCCTTAAATTTAACTTTTAACTTAAATCAAAAGGATTCAATAAGCCACGTGCAATATTACTTGTATACCCAATCATTAAGACAATAATCTTATGCCTTTAGTCTTAACTCTTTAGTGTGTGACCTTTAAGTTTCCTATCATCTTTATAGTATCCAAACTCAAACTCAAACTCAAACTGGACATAGATCATAAGTAGTCTCTAGTAAAGCATATGACTACCTAAATAGTAGAGTATCAATAAACACCTGTAGACTTGATCAACTTACTGGTTAATATAAGATATGATCCTTTTATTACCATGTCACATGAGAATGAGATATAGATACGTATCTATCTTATGTACCTTTTGTACACGTAAATGTTTAAATTGCAATATTGGTATGATTCCAATCATTCTAACTATGGCCATAGTCTTAATGGTTATGGATAACTTAGCTAAAACATAACCCCTATGCTTAAGAGTGGTGAATAAAATATTGATCCACTGTAACTTTCATATTGATTATGATATGATCAATCACTCATTTTTATAATACCCTATTTATGGTGGTATATTTGATGATTTTAAACAATATTACTCTTAGTATAAGGTAGTTTAGTAGCCTCACGTCAAAAAAGATATATACCCATTAAGTTAAAAGAATGTTTTTATAGATATAGGAAACAATATATATATATATATATGAATTTTTCTTTAGTGGGTTTACCTAATGAATATGACTAATGAAACATGCACCCATGTGTGAGACTAGACTTTAAGTAATACACCTTGATATGTTTAAACTATTGTCATCTTTTGATGAGATCACTAACACTACGATAATCCTCACATTATCACTTATGTTATAGATTTATAGTGATGTTAGGATTATAAATGATTTTAGTATAAACACCAATAAGTGTGTATGGAAAGCATAACCAGTGATATGATTCTATCATCTTAATTATACCTTCTAAGGATACATTATATATGTATTAAATAGTAATATAATTAAATACCTCATTTTATTAATAATCAAGATGTATTTATAAATTACTTAAGAGTACAAGTAAATACATGTAAAAATAATAACAAATAATTAGCTATAGGGAACCAACCCTAACAAATGAAGTATTTAGTTATATTATTGTTTGATACATATAACGTGTCTTTAGTATGGTTAAACCAAGATGATACAATCAAATAAATAATCATACCTTCCATACATACTCATTTGTAGCTATACTAAAACTATCCATAATCTCAATATTACTATGAACCATGTTCACAATATTAGTGTGAAAATTATCATAACATAAGTGATCTTATCCAAAGGTGGTAATAATTTGCAAATGTCATGGTATGTTGCTTATAGTTTGATCTTACACATGGGTGTATGATCTATAGATCATGTTCATTAGACTAAGCCATCAAAGAGAATTTTATATACATCGTGCTTTTTATGTCTATAAATTTGTTCTCTTTATTTAATGGTTACATGTGTTCCTTTTACTTAAGGTTGTCAGACAGTCTTATGTTAGGAGTGATACCATTTGACATTATCAAATGTAATATCATAAATAGGGTTAGAAAGGTGAGTGATTGGCTATATTATAATCAGTACAAAGACTATAGTGAATCAGTATAGGATTTGTCACTATTAGGTATGAGCGTAATGTCTTAGTTGATTTATCTATAACCATTAAGATTATGGTCATAATTGATTGGCACTGTATCCAATATTTTGGTTTAGACATTTGTATATATAAGAGATAAATAAGATAGACACGTATCTATATCTCTGTTTTATGAGATATGATGATGAAGGGTTCATATTGTATATTAACCATTAAATTGATCAAGCTTATAGGAATTCAATTACACTTTATTGTTTGGGTGATCATGATGCTTTGTTAGAGACCACTTATGAATTGTATTTAGATTTAGCTTGAATATAGATAACACTGAGATACTATAAAGTTTAACGGTCACACAGTATAAAGTTAATACTAGAGGTATAAGATTATTATCTTAATATTTGGGTATATAAATGTTGTCACAATGGCTTATTAGATTGATTTAGATTAAGGTAAAAGTCAAATAAGAGGGATTTATCTTAATGTACAATTATAAATCTTAATGGGTCATAAGCGTGCAACTAGTTGGTTAATAGAATCCTAAATATTTGGATAGAATTAGGTTTGATCGAGTCAAACTAAGTCAAAATTTTAATAATCTACTAATGCACATACGTATAGACTTTTTGAATAGGTGTACATACAATTGCTCAAAGGTTACTCGATGATCAAAATTTTATATAGATTTTATACAACATGGAAAAAGTCATGTGTTATATAGATAATAATGTATGACCCTGAATGTTTCATTCATTGGTATATATAAAGGTGTTACTAGTATACCTTTTCATAATCACACCTATGACCTTATTTTTATATAAGGAAACACAATGATTTTAGATGCACATGAACACTAAATTAGAGAGTCATACCTATACACCAAACATTCACTAGCATATAATATGCTAGCAACTTGACCTTTTGCATAACCTCTTTTAATTGCCTTATGTGGACTATTTCGATGTTATCGACCTATAAGACACTAAAAAGCGAGGAACTTTTGCCATAAAAAGATTTGATAGAGCCATCAACGTATATATGAACTTAAAAATCTTGTATGGGTGTTTTTAATGATATAATTTGTTTTTCATGCAAATTTGAATGACGTTGATCCTTTGTGGGTTTTATCAAACCTTGTTTGGTTTTAAATTCTATTTTATGGATGCCCTTTAAGTGACTAGGAATTTCAACACAAATATGTACTTTATATTTCATAAATTAAATGAAGGAAGCAATTTACACATATGAACAAAAGGACACTTTTATTAATTATATTGTAAAAAATCAAATGTCTTAAAACTAATAATATAATTGGTTTCTAAGGCATACACAAACAAAATCTAGTATATTAGATCATTGAAATGTAAGGCCTTATTATAGATATCCCTCAAATGTTTTATTCTTGTTAGATCCACCTATAATCTTTTAAGGTCTATGGTGTCGTTGTGTGCAAAGTGATGTTAAAGGCTTTTTGCCCTAAGATTGAACTAAAATGACTTAACTCTGTTGTGAAATCCTTTTTGAGGAGCCTAAAGAAGACTATACTTTTATTGATATTAGCTAAACTTTCTCAGTTGTCATATGATGGTAGGAATTCAATCATGAGCTCTTTGTATGAATGGTAAGGAGGAGAAAAGAACAATTTTAGATGCCCATTTTTAACAAGGATAAAGATTAGGTTTTTTAGGGTTTTAAGGTTGAAATACAAAGTTTGTTCCAAAGTATGTTCTACAATTTGAGCAATATGTATTTGCTCAATGAGGTTATTAAACTCTAGGATCAATATTATTTCATATTCTTAGGTTGATGTTGCCTTAGGGTTTTATGGTGGTTTTGGTATAAAACAGAATGAGGTATGTTGTGGCATTAGGGGTGGAAATGGTTTTATTGGTGGTGTGGCTTGTGATTATTGTAGTGATGACCTAAGAGTATAAAGAATCACTGGTCATAGTTGTTTCAATAATGGAATAGGGCTCTCTAACAAAAATGAGCTCTTGATTGGTAATACTAGATTTTGGCCATGTTTATAACCAATAATGACTTTTTTCCTTTAAGGATGAGTTGTCATGCGTTGGACATGGTTGTTGTTATTTTAGTCTAAGGGTTTAGGTGTTTTGTTAGAGAAAGATAAATAATTATATGGAAAGAAAAATGAACCCTTTGTCCCAATTTTATAAATGAAGTATTTAGTCAACATCTATTACAACTTTTGAATTTTGATTTGAATAGCTTTTTATTCTTTAGGTATTGACTACAATTCATTATAGCTTTACCTGTGGGAACTTTTAAACCTATCATGATTTTATTTTCCTATTGTTCCCTTGCTAATTGGTATTTGGCAATAGTTTGGGATTTTTCTCCTTTTGAACCATCATATGAGTATATTCAACTAATCTTATGTTGTCGTTATCTAGGAATTTTGGGTGTTTTTTTCTTTAAGATATCATTCACCTCTTCTTGCTTGTTTTTCCCTCAGTTATATCCTAGTTTCTTTAGGGCTTTCTTGTACAACAAAGATGTTAAATTTAACTTTTTCTTATTATATTTCAAATGTCAAATGACCATTTAACATTGATAGTGACTCCCATTATAGCAAGGAATGGTCATCTGAGACTTATTGGGATATTAACGTCCTTTATTTCTAAGATCACAAAGTCTACCAATAGATATAATCATTATAGCTTGATTGGCATGTTTTCCATAATATTCATTAGTTATTTTACTAATCTATATGTAAGTTGTATGGTGATAGAAGTAGGTTTCAATTCTTTCAAATTTAATCTCCTATAAATAAATAGGGGTATTAGACTAATGCTAGTTGTTAAATCATATACTGCTCTATTATAGGTTTGTTCCTAACTATATAAGTGTAGCATCCCAGGTTAGAAAGGCCCTTAGGGGTAGAGTTTTGGGGTTAGAAATGAGATTCAGGAATAAATTGGGAGTTTAGAAGAGTTTGGGGGTGAGTTAGTAAGTTTTTCAGAGCTGTGTGGCCTTCGTATGATTCCTTTAGGGAGGTTTCAATCATGCGAAGCGTGAAAAATGAATTTCCTTCATTTTCCTTTGTGCACTCCCATGCAGCTTGCCCTGCATGCTCGTGCAGGTGGGTAGATCATGAGAGAGACAAGAGATTAATGCTCCTCACCCAGCTTTATTCCCATTTTCAGCGTTTCCTTCTTTGTTTCAGCAGCTCCCAGCCCTATATGTGAGATCTAACTTCCAATAGCTCCTAATCCAACCAAAAAAACCAGAGATTAGCTTGAGAGTTTGATTTCCAACTGTAATGGCGAGAGGTAAGTGTTTCTTACTTCTTTCTTGCTTTCCCAGCTTGCCTTGTGATGCTTGATGATGTTGGAAACGTTTGTTTACCTTTGCAGCATAATATGAGATATGTGTATGATGATATGTGATGTTTGGTATGCTTAGTTCCACCTAAGAAACATGCTTGCTTTGCTTGTGTGTATTAGTGAGATAAATGCTTGATTTTCATGGTGGAATGTGCTGGGAATGATAAATGATGAAATTGGAGTGATTTACATGCTTATGGAAGTGCTTAGAATGCATGTTAGAAGTTAATTTGAGTTTGATTGAGAAATGAATGTGTTTGGATGAAATCTCTGCATTTCCAGGTGAGCTCCGCTGTTGCAGAACCAGACATACGCCTGTGTGCCCGTAGATGCACGCCCGTGTGTCCTGATTTCTGCAAGGGCATGCTTGTGTGCACGAAGTGTGCACGGCTTGAAATGTAGACGCACGCCTGTATGTCTTGAGGAGCACGACCGTGTGCCAGCTTTATTGCATGAATTGCCCAGAAATTCCAGAAGCGCGCATGACCTACTGCACTACCAGTGCACGACCCCGTGCTTCTAGGCACACGCTCATGTGCCTTTATAATGCACGCCCGTGTGTGTGTGCTGCACGACCATGTGCTTTGTCCACACGCCCATGCATCAGTTATTTTCCATAATTTAAGCAATAAAATGGAATAAAAAGATTTGGTAACCATCCAAAAGGCTAATAATCATCAGATAAGCTAGAATTCAGACAAGAAATGTTACATGGCCATATCATAGCATAACATGTAGTCTGAGAGAAGATCAAGGGATCTGAATTCAGTAGTTTTCAGTATTCAGAACCTGATATACGGGTTATAGTTTTGGGTGAACTCGAGGGGGCATCTGTGGGGTCTAACTTTCTGACACCAGTCAGACTGCTCAGCACATCATTTAGTTTTCTAACCAGTAGCTAGACTGTTCAGCCTACATGGCCAAGATGTCGAATCCCTGTGTTCATCAGTCTGATCAGCACAGTAGGTACCTTCAGGTATATATAGAGATTCGCATGCATGCATATTCAAATTTCAGTTATCATGCCATGACATACATTTCATGATATGATTAATAATAAGAACAGACAATCAGAAAATCAGTTTCAACGCCAACAAGCAACTAGATGTATGAATAGGGCCGAAGCCAAGTATGTATGCTTATATGTTGCTTGCTTAGGTCGAGGGAAGTAAGGAATGCTTACTGGGTGATCTTTATCACTCATCTCTTTCCTTCTTCCTTCCTTTTTCAGGTCAGTGTGCTGCTGGCGAGGAGCAGGTAGACTGAGGCTTGCGAGAGAGAGGACTCCATACACTAGTGTTCAGTTGTACTTTCAGTTTTGGACCTAATAGGTCTTGTATATGTTGTAAATGTACTCAGATGTAAAGAACAATGTACAGAAACATTATATATAAATGGAAAAGGCCAGTTTGGGGCCCATTGTATATTCCAGTTTATGTTTAAAGCTTCCGCTTCTGCCTTGTAACTAGCAGTAGGAATTTTATTTTCGTAGGATTCCCATCGCAGGTACCTAGATTTCCAGATTATTAATAAAAGAGCCATGTTATTCAGTAGCAGGGGTACTCGTGGCGGTGGGTCCTACAATAAGGGACAAAGAAAATATTTGGGTTTTTTAATTTTGGTGGCAACCTATTCGGTATTGTGACACAACAATCTTATAATAAAATGATGATTTTTATCTCATCTATGATTTTTTCATAAATTTCTAATAGGTAGGTATGTGCGTGATCGCTTCCAAGAGTAATACATTCAATTGAAGTTGTTTGAACATATAAAAAAATATGGCAAATAGTTGGTGTACGTTTGCTTTAGCATATTTTTAGGAAAATAGTAGCTAAATGATTACTTTTTGTGAACGTAACTCTTTTCCTCCTTTTTTTCTTTTGTTCTTTTTGTTTTCTTTCCTTCTTTAGTGTGTTAAGGTTTATCTTTGCACTGTATCTAAAGTTTCTTTTTACTTTTTGATTTTACGATTACTTCTTTGAGGCTTATAGTGATTTTAGTTTTTGGTTAAGATGTAGGTGTAATTCCCTTGACTTATTTCTTAGTGTAGTCAACTATTTTTTTACTTCTTGTAACTATAGCTTAGAAATACTCTAGTGGGTTTCGTAGTTGGCAAGGTAACTTTTCTCTATCTTTTTTAGAAGTTAATCCAACTATTTGGCTTAGTTGAGTTTCCAACAATTGCTTATATGTGGTTGGCTAATCTACCTTAGCTATTAAGGCTTATAATGCTTCACTTTATTGGCTCATTTTCCTAGGAAAGCTATTAAGGCTTATAGTGCTTCACTTTATTGGCTCATTTTCCTAGGAATTGACCTTTTATTTTTAAATTTGTAAGAGGTTTCCCATCATTAGTTTAAAATTTCTCTTTTAAATTGATTGTTGCATCAGTATTAGTGGGTTAGGGTTTCTCAATTAAAATCTTGGTAGATTAGGTTTGAAGTTTGACTAATTGTTGTGTCTGACTACTTGGTTATTCCATAAGAAATTTGAGTCATTCTTTCAACTTAGGTAATTTTATAAATGTTAGACTATGGTTAGCTTAAGGTCTTTAATTGAAATTTACCATGTTGGCTTGCTCGATCACTGACTTTAACACATTTGAGATCAAGGTAGGGAAGTCCATACTTATGTGGACTCTTCGATATAGTTCACAATTAATGGTTGAGATGGTCGTAACATCCATCCTTTCCAATTCAAATGTAAAGGCAACCAATTTGGCATGAACCATAATTTTCTAATCGTTACATATACTCCAAGATTTCTTTTCTTGTCTGGTTCTCCTAGAGACTAATTGGCACTACTTATGGCCATTCTTTTTATTATTTACATGGCTTAGAGGGGGGTCAATTTGATTAGTCATCCTTTAACTATTATATCTAGCGCACTTTTGATTTGACCCGATAGTTCCTTGTAGAAAATTTTTAATAGTAACCTTACAAATTACTATGGTGTGAGCATTATCTCTAAAAGTCTTTAAATCTATCCTTACCATCATGCAAGGTTTCATTCTCTTTTATTATAAAAAGTGTTAGTTCATCTTTAAACTTTGTTGTTTTGCTTGGTGGAAAAATTTTTAATAGGAAAACTTATGATAAGGCTGCCCAAGTTGCAAAGTGTCCTCTTTGCTATAAGTTAAACCATGCGAGGGTTCTGTTTTAAGCAAGAATGAGAATAAACTTAGTTTGATGGTACCATAGGTTACTCTTTGCATTTAAAAGTATTATACATATTTGAACAACTCTTCAAAAATGTCCATATGAGTCTTTTATAGTTGATCCTCCAAACTAGTTTTGTTACATCACCTAAACTATAATAAGTTTTATTTCGAAGTTTTAGCTTTTACAAATGGTTTGGTTATGCTTGAAAGTTGATCATTAGTCATTTGTGTGATGTAGTTAGCTAATGTTCACTTTTGTTCTACCATGTTTCTTGCTCTTACTACTACTAATTCTTTTTCTCTTTTTTGTTGCCTTATTTGTCTTTTAGTCCATTTATGTTAGGAATAAGAGGTATAATTGCACCTGTGTGGGACATGGTCCTAAAGAGTTAGGCTCTTGAAAGAGGCTCAAAAGGTTAATGCCTACTAAAATAACCTTATGGGACATGTTTCTTACTCAGTTCTTTCTCTCATTTCTCTTCAGATAACCTTCATCAAATTTCCTAAGAGATTCAGCCAACTTCTAGTGGCCAATCCAATCCAGATTTAATCAAAGTTAGAGAGATAGAGATTCTTAGCAACTTCAGGTAAGTGTTTTCTTACTTTTTTCCTATTTCTATAGCATGTATCTTCTTGGATAAGGTCAGTTAGTGATATAACCATGTTTCTAGCTTAGTAAGCATGATCTTGAGATAAATGATGTTAAGATAGAGGAAGATTTTGAGATAGAGCATGTTTAGAACAATTTTATGTGCATATATGTGTTTTATGCATTTAACAGTATGGTTGGTTGAGATTAAAAGTTATGAGATGATGAAGGTTGTGATAGAAGCTTGTGGTTGCTTGTTTATGTGTTAGAATAAGCTTAATTAAAGATAGATTCAGATTGGGTTGAGTTTGGGCATAATTCTACAAGTTCTGAAGATGGAAATTACAGAGTATATGATGCACATGCCTATATGTTCGTATTTTTTTGCATGGTCACGATTGTGTAGAGTATGCATGATTAAGACGAGTATGCCAGTGCCTTCAGGCACATGATTGTACAAGTGAGGTTCACAGTCATTTGCATTTTCCCAATTATGCATGGTTGTGCTTTGATGAAGTCATGACCATATAGGTGTTTTATTATAGGTTCGTGTGCGTAGGGGCACGACCGTGTGTGGTGTATACATGACCATGTGTTCTAAAACACATGCCTATGCAGTAAGCCAAATTTTAGTAAAAAAAATTTAAAAACTAGCATGACTACACACACAACCACATGCACGCCTATACAAACAATAAAAGTTACAAAAAAAAGTTTAATAAATAGAAAACAAGAGAGAAATGGTAACAGAACAAAGAAAGAAAGAATATTTTCCCTAAATCACACATTCAATCTCATATAAGTATAAGAAACTCAATAGAAATATAGAAAGAGTATAGATAATCGTTAGCTTACAATTAAAAAATAAAACGAAAACAGGAAATAGCAATAGTTATTGTCATAGAAACTTATAGAATAGTAAACTAACAAAAACATAATAGAATATAGAATAACTTATGCATAACGTATTAACAACCTTAATAAGTTATAGAACTAGAAGCTTTAACAAGAATACATGAAACAGAACAATAACAATTATACAGTTCTACAGAATACCAAAAAAAGGAAAGAGAAATAATAAGAGTACATGTATGATACGCATGTCATGACATGGTATGCAAAAGTAATGTTTTCAGAAAAAAAAGGATCAAACGATCTAGATGCTCAATTTTTTTAATATTAAACCTGATATCCAAGTTAGTTATTAAGGGTGAATACAAGAGGGCATGTAAACACTTTTCCAAAGTTGAGCTATTTCTAAGGAAAAACAATAAGAGTTTCCCTAGAAATAACACAACTTGGAAGAAAATTTCTCTTTATCCTGTTCATAATAATTATAGTAAACACTTTTAATCACTCTATCATAATTTACCAATCCTACCAAATGACTGAATTTACATAACATAACTATTAACTAAAATAAAATATAATCTATTGTCTATTATGATTATATTAGCAGAAGATGTAAGGATGTTTTATAGATAATATATTTTACTTACAACTAAAGCATCATAAACTTATATATAATCCATAAGATATCTATAAATAGCACAAAAAATACAAAATATATCCTTCTAATTTTAACAAAGACACATGCCATGCTAGTGCCTATGTCATGACTCTCCTTGACCCCTACTCAACAAGTACTTACAAAATAAATGAAATCTAATAGGATGAGTACTAATGACTTAGTATGCCTTTATCCCTATCAGATCTCGCTTAATCTTTATAGAATTTTCCCTTTGATATAACACCATAAATATGTATGTATGATAAATGACATATATGACATAATGTATATCTGAACTTCTTATTTCTTTCTAAAAACTCTTTATGCTTGCCAATTGGACTAAACTAAGACATAGGTTCTCTGACCATATGAGCAACATAACTGTTTGGATATAATCCTTATCCTACATGTACACTGAACGGATTATACAATACATCTGAATATAAAGTCGCTCCATTTTGGTGACGTGCATGTAAGGGTACTCATAAGTTCTCTATCGCAACAGTCTATTGAAAAACTGCTTTATAAATTACATAGTTTTTATGCATTTTCAATGACTGCAAACTTAAGTTTATAAATATAAATTTGTGTGAAAACTTAAGTGCATAAATAAGAAAATGCTTGTCTATAAATGCTTATTGGCTTATTCAGTCATGAAAAAATATGTATATGCATGCCTATGCAATGTTATACTTATTTCTTAGCTATTATGCATTTACATGATCTTTCTATCAGATTTATTCTGCTCAATATTTTCTTATATGCTAAACATCCTTGTACATTAAGGTACGAATTATATTAGGTCACTACCACTACTAAATTTTAGATTACCATGACCTAATATTTATCATTTAAGCTTACTAATAATAAATTAGATCACACCATTTTAACAATTACTAACTCATCATAACATGTATATATATATTGCATGATTTGTCAAACTTGGCCATGAAAATACCTTGAATACTTACTGATATAACATATTAGCCTTACCACATCACCATATCCATTTTCCAAGATTGCATAACAAGTTAAGTTTCTCATGATACATACCTCAACATAACATATCAATATCATATATTCAATCATTTAACCTCAAATTCACTCAAAATCCATTTTCTTCATTTTCTTTTTACATAGTCAAATCTTCCTCCTTAATTGCATCACATTTTTTCTCCTAAAATTAATTTTATATAATTTCATCTCCACAATATTATCTATTTCTTATATCATTAACTACCAAAACTAATAAATTTCAAATTTTCCATAAACCCTAAGATGACAAACTTAACTTTCCAATCAAATTTACTTACCTTCAAGTTTTTCCCTTGCTTCTTCTTCTTCCTTTGAATGGTTTTTCTCATTTTGAATTCCTAATCCACGATTACAGAATTAGAACATCACCTAATACATGAAATTTCAACAACTTCTTGCAAGATTTTTACCTTAAATGATGATGTAAACACTTTTCTTGAAAAATCTTAGCAAATTCTTCACAAATCCTTTTTTATTTCTTCAAAAAATTGAAGAAAAAAGAGAGAAGACAGTAACAAATGTCCAACTGTAGAGAAGAAACAAAATGGAAGAAAAAAAGGCACCTTTATCCTTTTTAATTAATTAATTATGCCTAATTTCCCAAAATGCCTTTCATCTTTTTTACAAATTACATTTATGCCCTTTATTCAATTTACCAAAAGCAACCTTCCTAACATATAATCTACCTTATGCCATTCCTTCTCAATGTCCATTTTATCCCTTGAATCTTTTTAAAATGACCATTTTACCCTTAGTGCAAAATATAATAATTACTTTTTATCTTTTTCAATAATTCCATTTATATCCTCATACCATTTACTAAGAATGACCTTCATAAACATATAAATTGTTTTAGATCCTTTCTTTTTAATACCCACTTTATCCCTTAAATCACCATTTTACCCCTAGTACGAATATCACTCTTTCGTATGTTTTTTAAATAAATTTCTAATAAAACCATTGAGGGTAATTTCTATTAGAGATTTTTGAATATACCTGAGCATGGGTGTGATTAGACATCTGCGGGATTTCAGCTTTCTAACTATGGTCAAATTGTTTAGATTTCAACTTACTGGCCTAAAGATTGGTACGGTAGGATATTTCAACTTACTAGCTCTTTGCTAGCATGGTTTAGTCTATATGACCAAAATGTTGAATACTTGTGTTCATCAGTCTGATCAGTACAATAGGTATCTTTAGATATATATAAATTTTAGAAAAAATTTTCATTCAATTTTTCAATATTTTAGGATCTTCAAATCTCATCTGTAGTATTTTAGTAAACTTTTTTAGTAAATAGGCCTAAGGGCAAATAACTTGATTTTAGCATGCTTCATACCATGATATAGCATAACATGGAAGGAATCAGTATACAAACAATAAGATAAGAAATAGTTAAGAAACAATTAAAAAATGAATATAAAGATGTATAACTACACAATATACATCATTTAAGCATAAGCATAAAGAATTTAGTTCAAGCGTAAGAGATCTTAAGAAAACTGTAGGTCTTAGAAAGTAATAAAGAAAGAAAGTAAGATAATGAATATCAGAAAGAGAATTAGTTATGGTAAGCCATAATTATAGGACCTGCCACCACACGTATATCTCTTTTTCTTTTATTAATATACCGAAATTTGGGTACACGTGATAGAAATCCTATGAAAAGAAATTTGCTGCTAATTACATACGCAATGCAGAACCTAAAACTGTAACTGAAATATACAATGTGCAATGTACAATAGGCCCAATGGCCTTTTCATATATATACTGTTTTTGTAAAATATTCTTACATCTGAGTAAATGAAACATTTACAACTTAAGACCCAACAGGCCATAACTGAAATTGAGGTAGGGCCCTCTCCCGTCAACCATGGTCCACCCGCTCCTCGCCAATAGTGCGCACACCTGAAAATGAAGGAAGAAGAAAAGGGATGAGTGATAAAGATCACCCAGTAAGCGATCCTTACTTCCTTCAAACCTAAGCAAGAAACACACAAGCATATACCTAACCTTGGCCCTAACATTCATCTAATCGCTTGCTGGAATCAAGAAACTGTTATGTTGGTTATCTGAATCTCATTATTTATTCATGCCATGAATTATATGTCATGTCATGCTAACTGAAAACTGAGTATTCATGCATCTAAATCTATCTGTATCTAAAGATACCTACTGTGTTGATCAGGCTGATGAACACAGGGATTCGACATCTTGGCCATGTGGGCTGAACAGTTTAGTTAAGGGCTAGAAAGCTAAAAATACTATACTGAACGATCTGACTGGTATCAGAAGGCTGAAATCCCAAAGATGCCCTCTTGAGTTCACCCAAATCTCTAACCCGTATGTTGGGTTCTGAAATGTGAAAACTACTGAATTCGGATCCTTTGATCCTCTCTCATGCTACATGTCATGCTATGGAATGCTTATGCAGCATTATTTAACTGATTACATGCTTATCTGATGCTTATTATCTTTTATATTTGGTTTCCCATACTTAATTATCCCTTTTTAATGCTTTATGGAAAAAGATGCTGGTGCACGGACGTGTGAGCAAAGCACACAGGTGTGCATAGCAAAGGCACACAGGCGTGTGCCCAGACGCATGGGGTCGTGCACTGGTCGTGCAGTCGATCGTGCTCGATTCTGGAAATTCTATGTAAAACTCTGAAATAACTGGCACACGATCGTGTCCCTCAGGACACACGGGCGTGCATCTACAAACCAAACCGTGTGCACGCACGGGTGTGTCCTTGTAGAAACAAAGGCACACGGGCATGCTCATGCGGGCACACAGGCGTGTGTCTTGTTCTACATCGACAACACTCACCTAGAAATGAAGGAAACCACAACAATCCACATCCAAACTCAAATTAACTTAAAACATGCATTTTAGGCACTTCAATAAGCATATATCGAGCCTCAATTTCATCTCAATCAATCCATATCACAATTCACCATGAAAAGGGCTCTTTCTCTCACATAAACACACACAAGCAAAGCCAGCATGGTTCCTGGGTGGAAATATGCATCTCAAACATCATTTCATCTCATATCAACATATAAACATATCATAAGCATGTTGGAAACGTAAGCAAACATTTCCAAACATCATCAATCATCAAATGCAAGCTGGGAAACACAAGGAAGAAGTAAGGAAACACTTACCTCCTACCATGGCTGCTGGAAATCTCTCTTTCTATCTATTCTCTTCCTTCTCTAGCTGGATTGGGAGCTGTTGGAAGTTGAAAATTTGGTCCAGGGCTGGGAGCAATTGAAACAAAGAGAAACTCAGTTGAAATGGGATAAAAGCTGGGTGAGAAACATTAAATCTCCCGTCTCTCTCTCATCTACCCACCTACACGGGCGTACAGGGCATAGTGCACGGGGGTGCACCATGGAAAATGAATGAAATTCATTTCCCGTGCTACGCATGATTGAAACCTCCCAAAGGGAATCATACGTAAGCCACATAGGCTTTGGAAACTTACTATCTCACCCCTAAACTCTTCTACACTCCCAATCTATTTCTATTTCTCACATCTAACCCCAAAACTCTACCCCTAAGGGCTTTTCTAAACCTGGGATGCTACAACAATAGCTAGATCTTTTTTCATGCCAAGTCATAGACGTATACTCATATATATAATTATGATTAGAATGTAAGCAGAGAGTTTCAACAATGAGATTAGCTAAAGCAAAAGAAGTTATTAAGCTAGTCAAGAACTTGGTTAAGTTCTTTAATTTAACAGCTAACCAGTGATAGATTACATTAGAGCCTAACCGAGGGTAGAGATAAGAGATAAGAGATGCTTATTGAATGACTTGTCATTCATCATTCTCAGTTTTCTTTCTTGTAAGTTAGTGTTTTGGGGAGTTGAGCTTGGATTATGAGATGGCTGGAGCATGGGATATGGCTTGAGCGAGTCTTTACTCGATGTTTTTAGTTTTATATATATGTAGGTGCATATATGTATTTAGTTTTTAATAGATAGCATATTGGTGGCTTACATGCTTTG
Source organism: Anacardium occidentale (assembly GCA_026122585.1). Lineage (NCBI taxonomy): Eukaryota > Viridiplantae > Streptophyta > Magnoliopsida > Sapindales > Anacardiaceae > Anacardium > Anacardium occidentale. Next base: position 17,323 of record JAJEJH010000460.1, read on the forward strand.
TATTGCTCATGCATATTATGTATAATATCATATATGTTTGTAATATTATTAAATATAGTTAAAAAATATGAGTTTTATTTAGGATACTGTACAGTAGGTTTCAGCTTACCACAATTTCTTTCTTTTAAGCTTCCACATACAGTGTTCTCAAATAAGCAATCAGAATGGGACCAACTACTATATATTAAAGATGATTCTAGTTATAATAATAAAAAAAAAGTCCTAGTGTATAGTAATATATAGTAGCAAGCTTTACAAAGTGGTATTGAAGCATGTTCTAAGCCATCAAAGCAAGTTCTGAGCGAATATTTTATAAAATGTTCTCAAGTATGCATTATTTCTTAGTTACATGGACATAGAGCCAGTGTATCCGAACAGCTAGAGCTCGAGTTCCCCTCAATGTAACTATCTTAATAGTAGATTTAGGATAGATAACAAATCCTAACCCTCTTTTTGTGTGATTTTAGATATAAGAACCCACATTCCTAGATTTGTGGCATATAAGGGTAGTAGTTTAGTGAAGGCTAGAAGAGGTTTTCAAAACCCTTGAAGATTTGTCAATATTGAGAATATAAGAGAAATTATCAAAGAAATAATGAGAGAAGATTTCAATAGTCTATGAAAAAAAAAATATCAAAAACCAGTAAGGGGTGGTTACCTAGAGCCAACCAGACATAGTTTTTAGATAGCAAGGTAGAGTTAGTATCAGAGTTCAGAGTCAGAATCAGTGGGTGTTAGAGTTACAAATAGGTTACACTTATTTTCAATTCTTAATTTTCTGAAAGTTCATTAGCCTCTTAAGTTTAGTAGATCTTGAGATCTAATTATAGGATAAGACTGGATTGAGGCAATATAGATTCAATAACTCAGATAAAGAGAAACTCAAATATATAGTGTATTTACTCAGAGGAGATGTGAGGATTTGGTGGAACCATGTAAAGACAGCAGTGAATAAAGACAATTTGACTTAGGCTGAGTTTAGATAGATGTTTGATAAGAAGTCCAAGAGCACTGATATGATGCATGCCAAAGCTTAGAAATTTATTAAGTTGACTCAAAGGTTAAGTATAATAGAGGAGTATGCGATCTACTTTAATGCTTTGGCCAGATTTGTTCCCAGCTTTGTCGAATCAGAGTTAGGTAAGGTGCAGAAATTTGTTCATGGTCTGTATCCTATCGTAGTTAGTGATACAATGATAGGATATTCTCTTCTCCAAAGGTTCATTAATGCTTTAGGTAAAGCCTTCATGTCATAAATGTATCTCCAAAAGATAAAGATGTTTTTTAGGTTAGCTGAGAAAGATAGAGCTGAAGACAAAGGAAAAGAGCCAGATTAGGAAAAGAAGAAATAAAAGAAAAAGAAGTTGTTCAAAGAATAGAAGAGACAAAAAGATCAGTTCTAGCTATCAAAGTGTACCAGGTGTAGGAGGAGATACTTAGGAGAGTGTTTGGCTAGTCATGACGTATGTTTTAAATGTCACTAGCTAGGATATAAAAGTTTAGCATACCCTACTAAAGAGGATATAGGTTTATCTAGAGATAAACTCAAGCCAAGAAGAGACAGAGTAAGCCTAGTCAGAAGAGGTATAAAGGTAATAGAGGGACGCTAGGTTCATCATGACCTTAGTTAGTATTTCTTTTGCAACACTCCATTTGTTTAGGTTACTATTTAGTTTGATTATCTAAAAAAGTCTTCAGAGAGAGATATTGATGTTAGACTCCAATTAAGCCATGATCACTGTATCAGAGATTAAGATAGAGTTCAAAGTAAGTAAATAGAGTGCGTAGCGGAAGCCAAGGAAGAAGTCTAGTGATAAAAATTTCCAAAGATATCAACTTGCTTCCAAAGAAGAAAAAGAGATAAGAGTAGCTTAGCCTAAGAGCACTATCATCAAAGCTATTATATATGAAGCCCTAAGAGAGTATAGTTGAGCTTAGAAGGAATGAAACAGAATGTGAGCAGTGAGATAAGCTATAGTAGAAGAAGTTATTAGACTAGTCAGGAACTTGGTTAAGTTTTTCAGTTTAATAGCTAGCCAGTGATAAATTAGATTAGAGCTTACCTAAGGATAAAGATAGGAGATGCTTACTGAGTGACTTGTCACTTATCCCTCTTAGTTTTCTTTCTTGCAAGTCAATGTTTGAGGGAGTTAAGCTTTGAGTGTGAGATGGTTAGAATGTATGATATGGTTAAAACAGGTTTTCACCCAATGTTTTTGGTTTTATATATATGTATATTCATATATATATTTAGTTTTTAGTAGATAGCATATTGGTGGCTTGCATGTGTTATATTGCTCATGCATATTATGTACAGTATCATATATGTATCTAATAATATTAAATATAGTTATATAGTACAAGTTTTATTCAAGATACTATATAGTGGATTTCAGCTTATCACCACATATTTCTTTTAAGCTTTTGCATATAGTGTTTTCAGATAAGTAGCCATAGTAGGATCTATTGCTTTATATTAAAGATTATTGCAGTTGTAAAAAAAAAATAAAAATTCTTAATATACAGTAATATATAGTATTAGGCCTCACAATCTGTAGGCTCAAAACAAGCCTAAATATGGTGCTAAAGCTATTATGCACTAGAAATAGGCATATGGGGTATTCTTTACGCTTTAGGGCTCAAACTTAAGTAGATATGTTTATCACTTTTAGGCCTAATCTTTTCAAAAAAGAAAGTCTAATTTAGAAACTTGATGGCTATCATCATTGGGGAATATCTAGTAGGTTAAAATAAGGTGTCTATAGTATGCCCTCTACTTTATAGGGTTTGTGTGTGTTGTGTAGTGATTACAGTTTAAAAAAATGAACATAAGACACATGTAAAGCACAATAAAGTATAATAAAGACAATGAGTATAAGACCCAACAAATCAATCAACATAAAATAATCGGAGAATTGACTATAGTTGTAAACTTTATAATAGTAAATAATCTTTCCTTCTAAGTGATCCCCAAACAATTTTTCTTAAGATCCACAACCTACGTCAATGAACCCCTTTTAAACCCTTTTCTATATTGATGATCTTATTTAACACAAAATGGATGATCTAGTCTATGGTGAAGAAGTAACCCTAGCATAGACCTTATAATGACTAAGTCATATCTAACATGAGATAGGTAATCTAGTCTATGGTGAAGAACTAACCTTATTCATAGTCTTCATAATGACTAAGTCCTATCTAAAATAGGATAGACAATTAAGTTTATGTCAAAGAACTAACCTTAGTCACAAACTTTGTAATAACCAAGTCCTATCTAAAATAAGATGAATGATCTAATCTATGGTAAAGAACTGACCTTAGTCATGGACTTTGTAATGACCAAGTCTTATCTAACATGAAGTAGTCTAGTCTCTTATGATCTTCATGATTCCTTATAGTCTACATAACTCTTATACTTCGCATAGGCCTTCCAGCCTAACTATTGGGTTCTTAAACTAATCACTCCAACCTGAGCACTAGTTTTGTTTACTTAAACTAATCACTCTAGTTTGAGCATTGGTTTTGTACACTTGAACTAATCAATATAGCTTGAGCATTAATTTTTACATTTGAACTAATCACTTTAGCCTAAGCATTGGTTTTGTTCTAATTAGTCTAGCCCAATCACTAGTTTTAACACCTAAAATAATCATTTTAACCTAAACATTGGCTTCTAACTACTTCTACCTGATCATTAGTTTTAACACTTGAACTAATCACTTTAACCTGTACACTAGTTTTTTTCTAATCACTTCAGCTTGTTCATTGGTTTAACACATGAACTAATCACTTTAACCTAAACACAAGTTTTGTCCTAATTATTCCAACCTGATCACTGATATTATTCACTTAAACAAATTATTTTACCATAAACATTGGTTTTGTGCACTTAAACTAATCATTTTAGCTTAAGCATTATTTTTATTCTAATCAGTCCTACCTGAACACTGGTTTTAACATCTAAACTAATCATTACAACCTAAGCATTGGTTTTGTCCTAATTACTCTAGCTCAATCATTGGTCTTATTCACTTAAATTAATCGTTCCAGTATGAACATTGGTATTATACACTTAAGCTAATCATTCCAATCCAAGCATTGGTTTTATTCTAATCACTCTAGCCTAATCACTAGTTTTATTCATTTAAACTAATCATTCTAGCCTAAACACTATTTAAAACCTTAACACAGTTTATCAGAATTTCTAGTCTAAATAGTGATGCACAACCCTCAGATTTCTAAAATAAACGCCATTAACCATGAGGTAGAAACATGTTTCTAATAAGTGTATGTCCTAATTTTCCTTCTGTGGACAAGCTTAGAAGCCTAATTTTAGGGTGAACTAAGCTCACTTTGCCCCTTGTTGATTGAACTAGCGACCTATTGCCTCTTATAAGGTAGTCTAGAAACTTTATTGCCTTCTGTGAGGGAATCTAAAGATATAGGTTACCCCTTATAGGGCAAGCTAATAATTTATTAAGGTAAGCTAAACATGAGTGGTCTTCTATAGGATGAACTAAGTAATGAATTACCCCAACTATGAGATTTTGGGAACATGGCTAGGCAGCTAGTATTGTATTTTTGCTCGCATGCTTTGATGATATTTTCTCATGTATTTATGTGTGTATATTATACTATAGTATGCACTGTTATATGACATATTTTATACATGAGCAGCCTGGGAATTTAAGAGAAAACTACTATTTTCTTAATTAGCTATAATATCTATGTTTATCGTTTTCGTATTCAGATTTTTAAAGTATTTTTTTAACAACAATAAGTTTCCTTTTTCCTTGTAGGGGTCTTTGTCATAGGCACATTTTTAGTATGATATTATATATATTTATATATATATATATTTTTTTTAACAGCTGCGCAAAGTAGGCCTAGGGCGGGGGTCACTACAGGTTTTGGTATCAGAGCAATGTTTTGAATTTTCAGAGCAATGCTTTGAGCCATTTGATAAAGTTTAAGATATATTTTTAAAGAAAATGAGTTTTGAATGCATGGTTTTTTAAGAAATTGCATGAGCCAAGGCCAGCATGTCCCGGCAGTTGTTGCTCGCTTCTTCTCAGTGTAAGTATAGTATGTGAATGTTGAATGTTTTGAATGTTTACCCTTGTGTTGTGTTGTTTTAGATAGAAGAGCCCAAGCCCCTTTACCCCTAGTCGTAAAGGAAGAGAATAGTGCTTCAGTTAGGTCTATGAGTACTAGCTATTCTAGGAGGTCTCGACACTCTAAAGCATCTCTTTAACCTGAGGATGTAAGAGACATTTTTAGAGAGATGATTAGAAAGGGTTTTCAGCCAGCACTCAGAGTAGAGCATTTTGAGCCAGAGAGACAAAGAGCCCATTTGGGGTAGGTCAGAGGTCAGTATGGCCATAGAGATCAGGGTATATTAAAGACTATCAGGGAGCCCTATCAAATACCAAAGTTTGGCCGTCAGACAGATATGAGTTTAGGGATGGATACAATGGGTACAAGTGGTTCAGACAGGTTACATCCGATCTACAGTTTATCTAGTGTTCATCAGCCATCTAAGTTTAGTGGTTCTAAAGATCCAGTTGTAGCTGAGGAGTGGATAGAGTCAGTAGAGAGTGTGATGGGTTTGTTCACTATGAACAATAGAGAGAGAATTCGGTATGCTACATTTATGTTGAGAGGTAATGCGAGGGTTTGGTGGAACCTCATGAGGATGTCAATAGATGTTGAGAGCTTGTCGTGGATTGAGTTTAGGAGGATGTTTGAGGAGGAATACCGTAGTACGGATATGGTGCATCCTAGAGCCCAGGAGTTTATAGAGTTGACTCAGGAAAACAGTTCAGTTAAGGATTATGCCACCTGGTTCAATGCACTAGCCATATTTGTTCTAAGAGTAGTGGGTTTCAAGCCTATCAGAGTTCAAAAATTTGTTCACGGTTTACACCCAGTGATTGCCAAAGATGTGATCACTGGTTCTTCACCTCCCCAGAGATTCAGTGAGGCTTTAGGGAGAGCTTTAAGATCTGAGGTATATTTATAGATGATGGTTTCTTTTCGAGGCCAGTAGAGAGAACATCTAAGTGAGACAGAGATAGAGGTAAGAAACCTATGCAGTTAAGGAAACAGTTTAAGAGAAAGAGACTGAGGTAGAGAGCAAAGTTATCAGTCTACAGGACATGTGATAGGAGTCACCCAGGAGAGTGTCTTACAGGTCAGGAAGTATGCTTTAAATGTCGTCAGCCTGGTCACAGGGTTTCTAAGGGTCTGATTAGAGGAGTCAAAGTTGGGCCATCAATTGGTGAGCAGGTCCCAGCCAAGGTTTCAGAGGTCTAGTTGGTAGAGGTAGTAGAGCTTAGAGAGGAGGTGTTGATACATCAAGAGGCAAAGGTAGAGGCAGAGCTAGAGTCTTCGCAGTAAGGAGAGAGTAGGCTGAGATGATTCCCCATACAGTTGTAGGTCAGTTGACTTTCTTGGATACTCTTTTATATGTATTGATTGATTGTGATGTCGCCCATAGTTTTATGTCTCGAAGAGTGATAAAGAGATTAGGGTTGACCCCTAGTGTGGTAGAGAAGAGTATTTGTATTGAGATGTCTGATGGTGGTATGATAGTGAGTGATCAGATACTGGTAGATCAAGAGGTGGTCATTATGGATAGGACCTTGAGGATAGATTTGATCATGTTAGAGTTAACTGATTTTTATATGATCCTAGGTTTGGATTTTTTGAGCTGTTATGGAGCAGAGATAGACTGTAAGAGGAAAAAGGTTAGATTGTAGCTAGGCCCTGATCAGTTCACCTTTCGTGAGGGTAGAGTGGAAACAGTGTTTATTTCTTATTTACAGGCGAGGAAATTGTTGAGTAAATGATGTGTAGGATACTTGACTAATGTAATATGTAGAGAGACAGTTGAGTCAAGTATCGAGGAGGTGCCTGTAGTTAGAGAGTTTTTAGATGTTTTTCCTGAGGATTTGCTAGGATTACCTCTAGAGTGAGAGTTAGAGTTTTTGATTGAGTTACTTCTTGGTATAGCTCCTATTTCGAAGGCTCCGTATCGAATGACCCCAGTAGAGCTTTAGGAATTGAAGAGGCAGCTTCAGGAGTTGATTGATAAGAGGTTTATTAGGTCGATTTGTTCACCATGAGACACTCCGATTTTGTTTGTGAAGAATAAAGATGGTTCCTTCAGGATGTGTATAGATTATAAAGAGCTGAACAATATGATAGTTAAGAATAAGTATCCGTTGCCCAGATAGATGATTTGTTTGACTAGTTGAGTTGAGCTGCAGTGTTCTCTAAGATTGATTTAAGGTATGGGTATCATCAAGTCAAAGTTTCAGAGAGAGATGTGTCTAAGACTACTTTCAGGATGAGGTATGGCCACTATGAGTTTGTAGTGATGCCTTTTGGTTTGACTAATGTTCATGTGATGTTTATGGATTTGATGAACCGAGTCTTCCAAGATTGTCTAGATAGTTTTTTTGTTATGCTTATCGACGACATCTTGGTCTACTCGAGAAGTGTAGAGGAGCATGTAGAGCATCTGAGATTTGTTCTTCAAAGATTGAGAGATCGTCAGTTTTATGCCAAGTTTGACAAGTGTGAGTTTTGGTTAAGCAGTGTATCCTTCGTTGGACACATGGTTTTAGCAGCAGGTATTTCAATGGATCTGAGTAAGATACATGTGATTTTGAGTTGGCCGAGGCCAAGAACTGCTAGAGAGGTGAAGAGTTTTCTTGAATTAGCCAGTTACTATAAGAGGTTTATTGAGGGCTTTTCTAATATAGCCAAGCCGTTGACAACTTTGACTCAGAGTGAAACACCTTTTGTTTAGACTGAAGAGCGTAAGACTCGATTTCAGGAGTTAAAGCAAAGGTTGACGAGTGCTCTAGTGTTAGCATTGCCTCAGGAGGGTATTGATTACGACATTTATATAAATACTTCCCATCAGGGGATTGGTGTAGTGTTGATGCAGTCAGGTAGGGTGATTGCCTATGCCTCTAAGCAATTAAAGGATCATGAGTTAAGGTACCCTATGCATGACTTAGAGTTAGCTGCTGTAGTTTTTTCTTTGAAGATCTTGAGACATTACTTGTATGGTGCCAGATGCTGTATTTATTCTGATCACAAGAGTTTAAAGTATTTCTTCACCCAGCGAGAGTTAAACATGGATAGATGAGATGGTTGGAGCTGGTGAAAGATTATGATTATGAGATCAGATACCACCTAGGGAGAGTAATGTGGTAGCAGATGCTTTGAGTATGAGAGTAGCCTTGTCTATTGTTACAACTCAAAGAGAGTTACAACATGTGATTGTCAGAGATGAGATTGAGGTTATGATAGTGTAAGACCCGCTGCCATGAGTACCCCTGCTACTGAATACTGTGTCTTTATTTTATTAATAATCTGAAAATCTGGGTACCCGCGACGAGAATCCTACGAGAATAAAATCCTACTACTGTTATACATCATATCTGAACACAAGCAGAAGCTGAAAAACAAACTGAATTGTACAATGGGCCCAAACTAGCATTTTTTTCATATATACACTTGTTCTTTACATGGTTCTTTACATCTGAATACATGTAAAACATTTACAAGACCCATCAGGTCCAAAACTGAAAGAAAATACAACTGAAACTGTGTGTGGGGTCCTCTCTCGCAAGCCTCAATCCACCCTCTCCTCGTCAGCAGCCAACTGACCTGAAAAGGAAGGAAGAAGGAAGGGGATGAGTGATAAAGATCACCTAGTAAGCGTTCCTTACTTCCCTCACCCAAGCAAGCAACAAACCAAACACACATACTTGGCCTCGGCCTTATTCATACATCCAGTCGCTTGCTAGCGCTGATTACTGCTTGTTTACTAATTACTGGTTACCTAATTATTAATTACCCATGCTATGATGTGGATGTCATGTCATGCTGAACTGGAAACTGAAAATGACTGATGATGCATGCATCTGAATCTATATCTGTATATACCCGAAGGTACCTACTGTGTTGATCAGGCTGATGAATACAGGGATTCGACATCTTGGCCATGTAGGCTGAACAGTCTAGTTACTTGCTAGAAAGCTGAAAATGAAATGCTGCTAAGTAGTCTAACTGGTGTCAGAAAACTAAATCCCACAGATGCCCCCTCGAGTTCACTTAAAACTCGATGACATGCTATGGTATGCTCATGCAGCATTATTATTTGAATTCTGTCTTATCTGATGATTATTAGCCTTTAAATTAGGTTTCCCATGCTTAATTATCCATTTTCTGAAATTTCTAGAAGTTCTGGCTAACACACGAGCATGTGAGGAAGACACACGGTCGTGCAGGACGTACACACGACCGTGCTGGACAAGGGCACACGGGTGTGTGGCCAAACACATGGGACCGTGCACTGGTCATGCGATAGGTCATGCACGCTTCTGGAATCTAGGCATATTTCTCTGAAAACTCAAGCACACGGCCGTGTCCCTTAGGACACACGGGCGTGTGTCTACATTCCTGGTCGTGCACACTTTTTACACACGGTCGTGCCCTTGCAGAAACTAGGACACACGGGTATGCTTCTGCGGGCACACGGGCGTGTGTCTGGTTCTACAACAGCGAAGCTCACCTGGAAATGCAGAAAAACTCATCCAAACACATTCATTTCTCAACCAAACTCAAATTAACTGAAAACATGTATATTAGACATTCCAACAAGCATGCAAATCACTTCAATTTCATCATTCATCCACTACTACTGATTCCACCATGGAAACATCTCGTTTCTCTCACTAACACACACACAAGCAAGATAAGCATGCATTTTGGGTGAGAATCATCATTCAAAGCCTCATATCATCATCATGGAAGCATATAAACACATCACAACATGCTGGAAATGGAAACACACATTTCCAAGCATCATCAAGCATCAAAGCAAGCTGGGAAACACAAGGAAGAAGTAAGAAACACTTACCTCTTGACATGGCTGCTGGAAATCTTTCTCTCAAGCTAATCTATGGTTTCTCTAGTTGGATTGGGAGCTGCTGGAAGCTGGATCTCTACTCTAGGGCTGGGAGCTGCTAAAAATAAAGAAACTTAAGTTGAAATGGGAAACTGCTGGGTGAGAAATCTAATAAATCTCCCGTCTCTCTCTCATTAATCCCACCTACACGGGCGTGCAGGGCATTGTGCATGGGAGTGCACCAGGGAAAATGAATATGATTCATTTCTTGCCCTTTGCATGATTGAAACCTCCCTAAAAGGTTCATATGAAGGCCACATAGCTCTGGAAAACTTACTAACTCACCCTTGAACTCTCTTAGACTCCCAATCTATTCCAGAATTTTATTTCTAATCCCATAACTCTACCTCTAAGGGCTTTTCTAAATCTGGGATGTTACAAACAGTTGGTTTTTCCAAACTTCAGGTAGTTTCTACTTTGTATGATGATATCAAAGATTCTTAGGGACTGATTTATGGGTTCAAAGTATGGTTCAAAAGTCTTCAAAAGGTACAATTTCAGATTTTGAAGTCAAAGATGGTATTTTGAGATTTAGAGATAGGGTTTGTGTGCCAGAGGACACAGAGTTGAGACAGAGGATTTTGTCAGAGGCTCATGATATGGTATATTCAGCTCATCCAGGTAGTATGAAGATGTATCAAGATCTTAAGAGATTATTTTGGTGGCCTGGTATGATGAGAGATATAGCAGAGTATGTAGCCAAGTGTTTGACTTGTCAGTAGGTCAAGGAAAAGCATCAGAGACCATCTGGTTTGTTACAGCCTTTAAGGATTTTCGAATAAAAATGGGAGAGTATTTTGATGGATTTTATATCAGGACTCCCTAGAGTACAGAGAGGTTATAATAGTATATGGGTTATAGTTAATCGACTGAGTAAGTCTACGCACTTCTTATCGATCAGAGATGATATAAGTACTGATCAGTTGGGTCGTTTGTATGTTAGAGAGATAGTCAGACTTCATAGAGTTCCCTAAGATATAGTGTCAGACAGAGATTCAAGATTTTTATCAGTCTTTTAGGGCTGTTTATAGAGAGCTTTGGGGACTAGACTTCACTTCAGTTTGGCTTATCACCCACAGACAGATGGTCAGACTAAGAAAGTCAATCAGATCCTAGAGGCTATATTGAGAGCCTGTTGTAGAGATTTTCAGACTAGTTGGGTTGAGTTATTGCCATTGATAGAGTTTTCCTACAACAATAGTTATTAGTTTACCATTCAAATGGTACCATTTGAGGCTCTATATGGTAGGAGATGTTGATCGCCACTGTATTTGGATGAGATTGGTGAGAAAGATTCACTAGAGACAACAGTGGGTCCAGAGATGACTCAGATGATGATTAAGCAGATTAGAGTAATCAAACAAAGGATTAAACAGACCTAGAATCGTTAGAAGAGTTTTACAGATCTAAGACGTAGGCAGGTAGAGTTTGAGATTAGAGATCATGTTTTCTTAAGAGTTGCTCCTTACAAACGAGTTTTGAGATTTAGTAAGAAAGGAAAGTTGCCTACAGATTGGTCTTACCAGCTAGTATGGACAAAGTTGATAATGTGTTTCATGTGTCTCAGCTAAGAAAGTATGTAGGAGACTCTTCACATGTGCTTTAGATTGAGGATTTAGAGCTGGTAGATGATTTGACTTATTATGAGACACCTGTTTAGATTATAGACTATAAAGTGAAGACCCTCAGGAATAGAGAGATCCTATTGGTTAAAGTGTTGTAGAGGAGTCAGAGAGGTGAGGAAACCACCTGGGAGATTGAGTATGAGATGAGAGATGGGTTCCTAAAGTTGTTTAAGTCATTTCAGAGATAAAATTTTTATTAAAAGGGGAGATTGTAATAGCCTAAGGGTAGAATTATCATTTTAGGCTCTAAGACTAAGAGTGAAAGAAAGATTTCCAGTTAGAAAATGGTTTCGAGAGGGTTTGAGGGTAGAAGAGTCTTTCAGAGGTCTTTTGTGGCCTATACATGGCTATTCTTGGAAGAATACTCCATGTATGGCGCGAGGAGAGAGAGTTTCAGTTTTGAGAGGTACACGCCCGTGTGTCTAATCCCAATTCTACACACCTGTATAGGCAAGAAACGGGATCGTGTTAAGGTAGCTAAATGCCCGTGTGCCTAGTTATACATGCCTGTGTATTTGTACCACATGCCCGTGTGGTTAGCCAAAGTTTGATGAAATTTTCCAGAAGCTTGCATGACCATGTCTGTGCAGGACTGGACGCACGGCCTTGAATGCTTGAAACCAGAAGTGCCTTGAATGTTTGATTTCAGTTAATTTGAGTTTGATTGAGTTTTGGATGGTTTCCTGCTCGTTCCAGGTGAGCCATGTCTGTGCAAGACTGGACGCACGATCGTGTGCCCTTGTTCCTGCAAGGACACGGTCGTGTGCACGAAGTGCACACGGCCTGGGAGTAGAGGACACGACTGTGTGTCCTGAGGGACACGGTCGTGTGTCCCTTGTTTGCATGAAATGCGCCCAGATTCCAGAAGCTTGCACGGTTGACAGCACGACTTCTGCACGGTCCCGTGTGTCTAGGCACACGCCTGTGTGCCTTTGCCCTACATGGCCATGTGTGCACAGGCACGCCCGTGCGTCTTCTTTGCACGCCCATGCATCAGCTTGAAATTCCCTGAAAAGGTAGAAATGAATTATTAAAGGTTAGGTAATCCATCCAAAGGCTAATAGTCACGAGATAAGCCATAATTCAGATAAGAAATGTTGCATAAGCATGCGACAACATAGCATGTAGTCTGAAAGCGGATCTAGGAATCTGAATTCAGTAGTTTTCAGCACTTAGAACCCAATGTATGGGTTATAGCTTTGGGTGAACTCGAGGGGGCATCTGTGGGACCCAGCTTTCTGGCACTAATCAGACTGCTCAGCATAGTACTCAGCTTTCTAGCCTGTAGCTAGAATGTTTAACCCCCTTGGCCAGGATGTTGAATCCCTGTGTTCATCAACCTGATCAGTACAGTAGGTACCTTCGGGTACATATAGATTATCCAGATACATGCATCATCAGCATATTCCGATTTCAGTACCATGTCATGACATCCATTTCAGAATATGGTTAATAAATGAGAATCAGTTAATCAATAATCAGTTTCAGCGCCCGCAAGCGATTAGATGCATGAATAGGGTCGAGGCCAGGTATGTATGACCATGTTCGTTGCTTGCTTGGGTCGTGGGAAGTAAGGAATGCTTACTAGGTGATCTTTATCACTCATCCCTTTCCTTCTTCCTTCATTTTCAGGTTTTGTTGCTGTTGGCGAGGAGCGGGTGGACTGAGGCTTGCGAGAGGGGACTCCACACACACTCTCTAGCATGTATTTTATTTCAGTTTTGGACCTGTGAGGTCTTGTATGTATTTTGTATATATTCAGATGTACAGAATAACTATAAATCTATGAAAAGCCAATTTGGGCTCAATTGTAATTCAGATTTAGCTTCCGCTTGTATGTACTGTAAATAGTAGCACTAGTTTCTTTTTCGTAGGATTCCTGTCGTGGGTACCCGATTTCTAGTTTAATAAATAAAAGATTAGTAATTCTCAGCAGCAGGGGTATTCGTGGCGGTGGGTCCTACAGAGTATCTCTCTCTCATCTCAGACTCAACCTCCTAGGTGGCTTCCTTAAGTTTTTTACTCCTCCACAACACTTTAACCAGAGGTATTTTCTTATTCCTAATGGTCTTTACTTTATAATCTAAAATCTGAATAGGTTTCTCTTGATAGCTTATATAATCTGCCAACTCTAGATCTTGATTCTGTAACACATGAGAAGAATTTTCCATATATTTCCTTAGTTGAGACACTTGAAATACATTATAAATCCTGTTCATACTAATTAGTAAAGCTAACCTATAAGCAACTTTATCAGCTCACTCCAAAATTTGATAAGGACCAATAAACCTTGGAGTTAACTTGCCTCTCTTAACAAACCTCGGAACATGTCTATAAGGAGCTACTCTTAGAAACACGTGGTCTCCAACCTCAAACTCTATTTCCCTACACCTCTGATTTGCATAACTCCCCTGATAATCCTAGGCCTGTTTAATTCTCCGTCTGATAACTCTGATTTATTCAATCATCATCTAAGTCATCTCTGGTCCTATTACTGTCTCAAGTGAATCCCTTTCACTAATCTTGTCCCAAAACAATGGTGATATGCATTTCCTATTATATAAAAACTCAAAAGGTGTTATATGAATGGTGAACTGATAACTGTTGTTATAGGCAAATTCCATTAGTGATAATAACTGAGCCCAATCAATCTGAAAGTCCATACAATAAATCCTTAACATATCTTCTAAAATCCGATTAACTCTCTCAGTTTGACTATAAACCCCTCCCCAAAGTCGAGCTATTTCTCAGGAAAAAAAACAAGAGTTTCCTTAGAAATAACACAACTCAAAAGAAAATTTTTGTTTATCTTGTTCATAATAATTATAGTAAACACTTTTAATCACTCCATCACAATTTACCAATCCTACCAAATAACTAGATTTATATAATACAACTATTAATTGAAATGAAACATAATCTATTGCCTACCATGATTATATTAACAGAAGATGTAAGGACGTATTTAAGATAATATATTTTACTTATAACTCAAGCATCATAAACTTATATACAACCCATAAAATATCTACAATATCACAAAAAAATCCAAAATATATCCTTCTAATTTTAACAATGACAAGTGTCATGCTAGTGCCTATATCATGACTCTCTCCAATCGCTACTCAATGAGTACCTACAAAATAATAAAATCTAACAGGATGGGCACTAATGGCTCAATAAGTAAAATAGATTGGCTATATTTTCATTCTTACTAGATCTCGTTTAATCTTTATAGAATTTTCCGTTTGATATAACACCATAAATATGTATGTATCATAAATGACATGTATGACATAATGTATATCTAAACTTCTCATTTCTTTCTAAAAACTCTTTCAACTTGCCAATTGGACTAAACTGAAGCATGGATTCAGAGCTTTGGCCATATGAGCAACATAATTGTTTGGGTACAATCTTCATCCTACATGCATGCTAAACGGATTGTACCATATATCTGCATCTAAAGTTGCTCCCTTTTGGCGACGTGCATGTAAAGGTACTCATACGTTCTCCCTCGTAACAGTCTATTAAAAAAATGCTTTATAAATTACATCATTTTTTATACATTTTCATTGACTGCAAACTTAAGTTTATAAATATAAATATGTGTGAAAACTTAAGTGTATAAATAAGAAAATGTTTATCTCTAAATGCCTACTGACTTATTTAGTCATGAAAAAGTATGTATATGCATGTCTACGCAATGTTATACTCATTTCTTAGCTGTTATACATTCATATAATCTTTCTATCAAATTTATTCTGCTCAATATTTTCTTATATGCTAAAAATCCTCGTACATTAAGGTACAACTTATATTTGGTCACTACCACTACTAACATTTAGGTTACCATGACCTAATATTTATCATTTAAGCTTACTAATAATAAATTAGACCACACCATTTTGACAAGTACTAACTCACCATAACATGTATATATATATTGCATGATTTATCAAACTTGGACATGAAAATACCTTGAAAACTTACTGATATAACATCTTAGCCTTACCACATCACCATATCCATTTTTCAGGATTGCATAACAAGTCAAGTTTCTCATCATACATACCTCAACATAACATATCAATATCATATATTTAATCGTGTAACCTCAAATTCACTCCAAATCTATTTTCTTCCTTTTCTTTTTACATACTCAAATCGTCTTCCTTAATGGCATTGAATATTTTCTTCTAAAATTAATTTTTTATCATTTCATCTCCATAATATTATCTATTTCTTATATCATTAACTACTAAAACTAATAAATTTCAATTTTTTCATAAACCCTAAGATGAGAAACTTAACTTTCCAATCAAATTTACTTTCCTTTAAGTTTTTCCCTTGCTTCTTCTTCTTCTTCCTTTGAATAGTTTTTCTCCTTCTAAATTCCTAATCCACCATTAAAGAAATAGAACATCATCTAATACATGAAATTTCAATAATTGCTTTGCAAGATTCTTACCTTAGATGATGATGGAAACACTTTTCTTGAAAAATCCTAACAAATTTCTTCTCAAATCCTTTTGATTTCTTCCAAAAATTGAAGAAAAAAAAAAGAGGAACAGTAAGGAACATCCAGTTAGGGAGAAGAAGCAAAATGGAAGAAAAAATGACACCTTAATTAATTAACTATGCCTAATTTCCTAAAATGACCTTCATCTTTTTCACAAATTACATCTATGCCCTTTATTCAATTTATCAAAAGTAACCTTCCTAACATATAAATTACCTTATGCCATTTCGTCTCAATGTTTACTTTATCCCTAAAATCTTTTTAACATGACCATTTTATCTCTAGTGCAAAATATAACAATTACCTTTCATCATTTTCAATAATTCCATCTATGTCTTCATACAATTTACTAAGAATGACTTTCTTAAACATGTAAATTATTTTAGATCCTTTCTTTTTAATACCTAGATTATCCCTTGAATATTTTTAAAATAATCGTTTTACCCTTAGTATGAAGTATCACTCTTTTGTATATTTTTGACAGAATTTCTTGTAAAACCATTGAGAGTAATTTCTATTAGGGATTTTTAAATATACCTGAGTATGAGTGTGACATTTCTTCCTCCCTTAAAAGGATTTTGTCTCGAAATTCAAGAAAACAATTTAGGAAAATGGTATTTCATATCCTGTTCTACCTCCTATGTTGCTTCTTCTACTTTATGATTTCTCTACAAAACTTTTACTAGTGGAATTTGCTTATTTCAAAGCTCTTTAATTATGCGGTCCAATATTTGCATTGGTCGCTCCTCATACACCAAGTTATCTACTAACTCAATATCTTCTATATTTAGTATATGTGAAGGATCTCTCAACTATCTTCAAAGAAAAGATACATAAAACACATTATGCACTCTATCCATACTCGGAGGAAATGCAAGTTTATAAGCCACTTTACCCACTCTTTCTAACACCTCGAATGGGCCAATAAATCATGGTACAAGTTTCCCTTTTTTGCCAAATCTCATAACTTGGTTATAAAGGGCAATTTTCACAAATACTTTGTCACCTACCTAAAACTCCATATCTTTTCTTATCAAGTCTGCGTAGCTTTTTTTTCTATCTTGTGCTTGCTTCAATCTACTTTTGATCAACTTAAAATCTTCAATCATCTTTTGAATCATTTGAAGCCCTAGGGATTGTTACAAACTATTTTGTTCTCCTAAATTATCCTAATGAAGAGGAGACTTACATTTCCTTCCATAAAATGCCTCCTACGATGCCATTTTGATTATGGCCTAATAACTGTTATTATAAGCAAATTTTATCAGTGGTAGGATATCATACTAGGTTGTCTTATAATCCATACAACAAGCTTTTAACATGTCTTCTAAGATCTAATTGACTCTCTCAGTCTAGCCATCTGTCTGTGTGTGATAGGCTAAACTAAATGCTCACTGTGTACCCAAGGCTTGCTATAAACTATTCTAAAAGGCTGATACAAATTTAAGGTCTCGATCTGACATTATTCTCTTACGTACCCCATGCAATTTAACAATCGACCTTATGTAGATTTGACCTAACTAATAAGATGTTGTGCCATCTTTTACTGGAACGAAGTGTACTGCTTTAGTCAATCTATCCACTATTACCCATAGAGCATTATATCCTTACTTAACTCGTAGGGGGCCAACAATAAAATCCATTGAATATTCTTCCACTTCTATTCAGGAATACTAAGAGGTTGAAGCAACCTAGATGGTCTCTGATGTTTAACTTTAATGTGCTGACATATTAAACATTTGGCCATATAATCCCCAATATCATTTTTTATCTCATTCCACCAATACTATTTCTTTAAGTCTTGATACATCTTTACTCCCCTAGGATACGCAGTAAATGGTGCATCATAGGTTTCACTCAATATTTTCTTTCTCAAATCCACGACTTAGGGAATACATATGCGACTTTTAAATCTTAGAATATCATCTATCAATTGATACTCCGTCTCTTGATTGTTAAGTACTTGTTGTTTCACTTCTTGGTACCATTCATCATTCAATTGTTTTTCTCTCATTTTTGTCAGTAGAGTAGGTTAAACTTCTAATCTAGTAACTCTACCAATCACCACTTCAATATATTCTTTGAGAAAATGTCCCTGTAATTCTTTTTGTGATGAGAGTTAGAAAATGGTAACCTTTTTGCTTAGTGTATCAGTTATCATATTAGCTTTACCTGGTTGATAATAAATATTACAATCATAATATTTAACAAACTCTAACCACCTCTTCTATCTCATATTCAAATCTTCTTTAGTGAAATAATCCTTTAAGCTCTTGTGATCAGTGGAGATATTACATTTAACTATATATAAGTAATGTCTCCATATTTGTAATGAGAAAACCACAACTAACAATTCTAAGTCATAGGTCAGACACCGTGTTTTATAATCTTTCAACTGCTAAGAAGCATATGTAATTATTTTTCCTTTCTGCATTAATACGACTCCTAAGTCATTAAGAGAGGTATCGTAATAAATATCATAATCTATACCTTTCTCCGAAAGTACTAAAATAGAGGCAATCGTTAATCGGCTTCTTAATTCTTGAAAATAGTCTTCATAGGCATGGATCCACAAAAATGGCACTCCCTATTTTATAAGAGCAGTAAGTGGCTTGGCTAATTTGGCAAAACCTTCTATAAATCTTCTATAATATCCAACCAAACCCAAGAAACTTCTTACTTCTTTGATTGTTCTTAGCCGTTACTATTCCAGAATCGATTATATTTTATTAGGGTCCATCGATATACCCTCATTAGAGATCATATGCCCTAAAAATACCAATATATCTAACCAAAATTCACACTTCAAAAATTTGGCATACAGTTGTCTTTCTTTTAGTTATTGTAACACAAATCTCAAGTATTCTTCATGCTCATCATGGGTCTTAAAGTATACTAATATATCATCAATAAAAACCACCAAGAATTTGTCAAAACAATCATGAAAACTTGATTTATCATATCCATAAAAATTGTTGGGGCATTAGTCAAGGCAAATGGCATCACCATAAACTCATAATGCCCATATCGAGTTCGAAAAGCTATTTTAGGAATAACTTTTTCAAAAATCCTTACCTGATGATAACCTAACCTCAGATCAATCTTAGAAAATACTGAGGCTCCCTTAAGTTGATCAAATAAATCATCGATATGAGGTAGTGGATACTTATTCTTTATCATCACTTTATTAAGTTCTTTATAATCAATACACATATGCAGTGACCTATCATTCTCTTTACAAATAAAATAGGAGCACCCCATGGTGAATAACTAGGTCATACAAAGCCCTTATCCAAAAGTTCTTAAAATTGCATTTTTAATTGTTGAAGTTCAGTTGGAGCCTTAGAAATTGGTACAAAACCAGGTTCTAACTCACTACTGAATTCAACTTCTCTTTCAAGAGCCAATCCTAGTAAATCATCTAAAAAAACATCTAGATAATCTTGAACTATTGATACATCCCATACTACCAAGCCCGATGTCTCTCTTTTATGCACCATATGAACTATAAACCCCATACAACCTTTTCTTAATAATTTTTGGGCTTTAATATTGTCAATCATAGTCATCATCAAGTAACCCTCGACAAAACTAAATTTATCTCCATTATCTAAATTAAATCTAGCTATTTTCTTTCGACAATCAATCATGACAACATATTTCTCCAAAAACTTCATACCTAGAATTACATCAAAATCAGGCATATCAAACATAATAAGATCAATATCTAGATCTCACCATTGAATAACCATAGACTCTCCTGGTAGTACCTTCCAAGTCACTATACTATTACCATCAAGTAGCTCTATCTGAATAGATTGAGTAGCTTTTATAGGTATTACACCAACTTGCTTAATAACTCTAGGTGAAATGAATGAATGTTTAGCTCCTGAATCTATTAATGCATACAAAATGAGGGCATGAAAAAATAACCGACCAGTCACAATTGATAGGTAAGCATCTGCTTGGCTCTGGGTCATTGTATAAACTCAAGCACTGCGACCACTCACTGTTGAGGCTATTGAGGTTGAAGCTAATCTTGGTGGTAAGACAACTCTATAGTCCCTCTTCAAATGACCTGGTTTGCCATATCAATAACATACATTGCGTCCTATATAACACTCCCCTCGATGTCTTTTTCTACAAGTTTGACATGGTAGAATAATAGGAACTGCTAGAGATTTAAAAAGTTAAGCATCAATAGGTAGTTGCTGTCTGTTCTTCCAATTTTTCTTATTTCCCCTTTGCTGAAAGTTCATTTTCTCTTATTGTCTTGAAAACCCAAAACTTCAGAATTATACTTGGCAACTTATTAATATAAACCTCTATTGTCAAGGCTCGAACTAAGGCTTCAACTTGAGTCTGAGGTGGCTGTGGGCTTGCTACAACATGTAAGGTTATTGTTGGATTGAGGCCTTGTATAAATCTCTCCAATCTAAGATGTGGTGTACTCATTAAGCCTAGAGTAAAACTAGCCAAAACATTAAACCGAGTATAATACTTTTTAACCATTCCATTACCCTGTTACAAAGTAATAAACTCCTGAGTTTTTACTGTTATCATCTCTATTATTCTGAATTCAGCTTCAAATACTTATCTATAATCTCTCCAAGTCATAGTGGTTACATCATGCATCTGCTTAATCAACTCCTACCAAATACGAGCGTCTCCTTTTAATAAAGAGCTAGCATAACGAACTTTTCCTTGATCCATCATAAGAAATATCTCTATTGTTCCTTCAACTGCCCTAATCCACTCGTTAGCTACCATAGGGTCTATTGTACCTCAAAACTCTGAGGGTTGATGCTGACTTGGTAACCCATAAATTATCTCAATCCTTCATTATAGTATATTAGCATTGATATTTATTTCTTGGTCCACAACTTTTAAGGTAGGTACAGTTACTGGCACCTTAGATAGTGGTCTCATCATACTCTCAAGTGTGGATCCCTCTTGCCCTTCTTGTAACACTTGTTCAATTATATTATGCATACCCGTCTCATCTAAACCCAAGACTACTACTCTCGGGGGGTCTGAAGTCTCACCTTGTGAAGGTTTACCTAGCCTATGGGATTTAGTCATATGTCGTATCTGTAACCAATCGTATAAAGTATGATAATTAATTTAATTTATTATTACTATTAGTACATTTTATACTCGCTATTAATATAACTCATAAGGCAGAAGAGAACTTATAATAGTCGGTTTAAGAGAGGTCATCACGTGGCATGACACATACTATGGCACTTACTAACAAAAACTGCATATCTAGAAAACACCTTACATTCCCAAAATCTTGCTCTGATACCAAAAATGTAAACCCCTCCTCAAAGTCAAGCTATTTCTAAGGAAAAATAGCAAGAGTTTCCCTAGAAATAATACAATTCGGAAGAAATTATCTCTTTATCATGTTCATAATAATTATAGTAAACACTTCTAATCACTCGATCACAATTTACTGATCCTACCAAATAACTGGATTTATATAATTCAACCATTAACTGAAATAAAACATAATATATTGGCTACCATGAGTATATTAGTAGAAGATGTAATGATGGTTTCTAGATAATATATTTTACTTACAACTCAAGCGTCATAAACTTATATACAACCCATAAAATATCTACAATATCATAAAAAATCCAAAATATATCCTTCTAATTTTAACAAAGACACATGTCATGCTAGCGCCTACATCATGACTCTCCCGGACCACTTTCTCTAGTAGTCTTCAGTCCTGGCCAACTCAAAATTACCTCCAGCTTGTTAGGATCCATTGAAATACTTGCTATAGAAATAATATGCCTAAGAAAAGATACACTGCTTAACTAGAACTTATACTTATCGAACTTTGCATAAACTTTCTATCTCTCAACATATGAAGGATGAATCTCAAATGCTCCTCTACACTTCTCAAGTAGACCAGGATGTCATTGATAAATACAACCATGAATCTATCTAGGTAGTCTTAAAAAACTGGATTTATCAAATCTATAAACACTATAGGAGCATTGGTCAAACTAAAAGACAATACCACAAACTCATAATGCTCAAACCTCATCTTGAAAGCAGTCTTAGGTATATCTCTCTCTACAACTCTTACTTGATGATACCTAGACCTCTAATCTATCTTGGAGAATACTACAACTTTGCTCAACTAATCAAACAAATCATCTATCTAAGGCAATAGGTACTTGTTATTGACTGTTATCTTATTCAACTCTTTGTAGTTTATGCACATCTTTAAGGACCTATCTTTCTTCCTCACACACAAAATCAAAGCACCACATCCTAAATAACTCGGGCGAATAAACCTCTTATCAATTAACTCTTGAAGTTGCTTCTTCAACGCTCGTAGTTTCGTTACATCCATTCAATATGGTGCTTAGAAATAGAAGTCATATTGAGAAACAACTCAATTAAAAACTCTAACTCTCGCTATCAAGGCAAACTTAGTAACTCCTCAGGAAAGACATTTGAAAACTCTCCAACTATAGGTACATCCTCGATACTTGACTCAACTGAACTTCTGCATATTACATTAGTCAAGTATCCTACACATCCCTTGCTTAGTAATCTCATTGCCTATAAACAAGAAATAAGCATAGTCTCTATTATTTCCTCACTAAAGACGAATTGATCAGGGTCTAGCTGCAATCTAACCTTTTTCCTCTTACAATCAATCTCTGCCTCGTAATAACTCAAGAAATCCATGTCTAAGATCATGTCAAAATAAGCCAACTCCAATATGATTAGATCTATCCTCAAGATCATTCCCATAATAACTACCTCCTAGTCTACTAGTAATAGATCATTCACTATCACACCCCCATCAAGCATCTCTACACAAAACTCCTCTCTGTCATACTAGGGATCAACCCTAATCTCTTTTTCACTCTTTTGGAAATGAAACTATGTATGGCACCACAATCTATCAACACATATAAAGGAGTATCAAAGAAAACCAACTGATCTATAACCGTATGGAGAGTTATCTTAGCCTGATCTCATCTTACTACAAAAACCCTAGCTTTGTCTCCGCCCTTCAATGTATTAACACTTCTTTCAGGCATTCTAGCACCACCTTTAAGAGTTTCACTACTTCTGCCAATTGAACCTTTAACACCTTTGTTTAGCCTAGCTCTACCAACTGATGGCCTAACTCCTACTCCTCTGGTTGGGTGCTCAAACATCCTACGCCTAGGTTATCGACATTTAAAACATATGCCTTGACTTGCAAGATGCTTTCTTGCGTGACTCTTACCATAAGTCTTGCACATGGGTAATTCCACTCTATGTCTCTTTTCTTTGAAAGGTTTCCTTCACTGCATTGGTTTCTTACCTCAATTTACACCTCTCTCTAGAACCCTCTCTACTAATCTAGAAAAGAAACTCATCCTTAACAGGTAATCCTTAGACCTCAGAGCTCTCCATAAAGTATTACTGAATCTCTATGGGGGAGAAGAACCAGTCGTCACATCTTTAGCAATATCAAGATACAAACCATAGATGAACTTCTGTACTTAGATTGACTTTACTATACTAGGAACAAACCTCGCTAATATATTAAAATGGGTGGCATAGTCTTTGACTGATCTGGTCCCTTGAGTCAAGTTAATAAACTTCTAAGCTTTAGTATGTACCATATCAACAGTGCGATACTCCTCTTCAAATATCCTTTAAAACTCAACCCAAGCAACCTCTTCTCATCAACTGATGTCTTTGCAAGGTTCCACCATATCCTCGTATCACCTCTCAATATAAAAGTAGTATATCAGACCCTCTCTCTATCTGACATAGTGAACAAACCTACAACACTCTCTATTGATTCAATCTATTCCTCTATCATAGCTAGATCTCTAAAAGCATTGAACTTAGACAGTTGATGAGGCCTAGGCAAACTATAGATCAGATACAATTTATCAGAACCACTAGGACCAATTGTATCTGTACTAGAACTCGAATTCCTCTAATAACCAAACTTAGGTATCTGATAAGTTTTTCTGATTTTCTCTAACATACCCTATCCTCTTTGACCAAATTGATCTTTAACTAGCCCTTGATGGGCTTCCTATCTTACTGGATTAAAAACTGCATGAGAAATAATAATTTCTTTCTTAGAAATCCGAGGCTATACATTTCTAAATATATTGTTCATACAACATCTCATGGTAGTATTATACATACAAACATGCATAAAGCCAAAATAATATATACACAGTATATGAGCCAAAACATGTTATCTGCTGCAGAGCCATGTCCCTAAAATCTGACAGTTACATCACTCCTACTCAATCATAGAACCATTGACATACAAAAAAGAAGAGAAGCGAAAAGGGTGAGTGATAAAATCATTCAGCAAACATTTTCTATCTCTAACACTAACAGGTTTCAAGCTCAAACTGATTTACATATCTTATCACATTAAATTCTGCTTTACAACTTACTTATTTCTTTCCTTTTTATATTTCTTTTGTTTTCTATAGTATTCTTACTTTTATCCTTATTTGTTTCTGTTTTCTCATTAATGCTATAAATGACATGATATTTATGCTCTAATGTCTTGTAAATGCTGATTAATTATAAAATTTGCCTTAGGCCCTGCTTTCTGAAAACTTTTTCTAAATAAAACTATGATCCAACGATCCTAAATATATATATATATATACATGTACATGTAGTACAAGCGAAAAATTAAGTTAGAAAGATATTGTATCTAAAAATATCTGTTATGCTAGCTAGACTAATGAATACAATGATTTGACACCGTGGCCATGTGAGCTCAAACCTATAGGACCCACCGCCATGCGTACCTCTGCTGCTGAGTAATATATGTACCTTTATTAATAAACTGGAAATACGGGTACACACGACAGGAATCCTATGAAAAGAAAGCTACTGCTACTGTACAATACATGCGGAAGCGTACATTGAAACTGAAATATACAATGAGCCCAAACTGGCCTTTTTCATATATACATACTGTTCTGTACACTATTTTTACATCTGAGTAAGTGAAACATTTACAATATGACCCATCAGGTCCAAAACTAAAATATACATACTAAAAACTATGGTGTGGGGCCCTCTCCCGCTAGCCTCGATCCACCTGTTCCTCGCCAACAGCACACTGACCTGAAAAGGAAGGAAGAAGGAAGGGATGAGTGATAAGGATCACCCAGTAAGCGTTCCTTACTTCCCTCAACCCAAGCAAGCAACATATAATATCATAGTCGCTTGCTGGCGTTGAAACTGCTTATCTGATTATCTGATTATTATTATTATTATTCATGTCATGATTTGAATGTTATGTCATGCTAACTGAAATTAACTGATGATGACTGATGATGCATGCATCTGAATATCTCTATATGTACCCAAAGGTACCTGCTGTGCTGATCAGACTAATGAACATAGGGATTCGACATCCTGACCATGTGGGCTGAACAGTCTAGCTACTGGCTAGAAAGTTGAAAATGTAGTGTTGCTAGACAATCTGACTGGTGTCAAAAAGCTGAATTTCATAGATACCCCCTCAAGTTCACCCAAACTCTAACCCGTACATCAGGTTCTGAATACTGAAATCTATTGAATTCAGATCCCTTGATCCTCTCAAGCTACATGTCATGTTATGAGATACTCATGCAGTATTAATTATCTGAATTTTTGATTATCTGATGCTTATTTGGCCTTTAAACTGATTTCTCATGCCTTATTAATCAATTTCTGTGAATTTTGGAAAATTTTACTACTGCACGGGCGTGTGAGCTAGGCACACAGTTGTGCATGAGACACGCATGGGCGTGCATGGCAAAGGCACATGGGCGTGTGCCCAGACGTACGGGGTCGTGCGTTGGTCGTGCACTCCTCTAGAATTTTGGGTGCATTTCACAAAAATAGCTGACACATAGTCGTGTCCCTTAGGACGCACGGGCGTGTCCTCTGCATTTTGGCCGTGCACACTTCATGCACACGATTGTGTCCTTGTAGAAACAAGGGCACATGGTCGTGTGTCTTATTCTTTAACAAGAACACATGCCTGGAAAATGCAAGAAACTCATACCATTGCTCAATCAATCTCAAATCAACTTCTAACATACATTCCTAGCACTTCAATAAGCATGCATATCACTTCAATTTCAACATGCATTAAACACAACTCATTCCACCATGGAAACATCTCATTTCTCTCTCTATAACACACACAAGCAAAGCAAACATGGTTCAAGGGTGGAAAATTCATCATCTCATGCATCATTCATCAACATATCAACATATATGCATGCATAAAGCCCATCAACATGCAAGGAACTCGTCCAAGCATCACAAATCATCAAGCAATCTGGGAAACTCAAGGAGGAAGTAAGCGAACACTTACCTCTCGCTATGGCTACTTGAAAACTATCTCACAAGCTAATCTCTCACTGGATTAGAAGCTGCTAGAAGTTGAATTTCTTGTCTAGGGTTGAGAGCTACTGAAACAAAAGAAGAATTGATTGAAATGAGTGAGAAATAAATTTAATCTCCCGTCTCTCTCTTTTCTAGGCAACCTGCACAGGCGTGCAAGGTAATGTACACGGGCGTGCATAAGGGAAAATGAGCTTAATTCATTTCCCACGCTTCGCATGATTGAATCCTCCCAAAAGGAATCATGCAAAGGCCACACAAGCTCTACAAACTTACCATCTCACCCCTAAACTCTTCCAGACTCCCAATCTATCCTAAATCTCATTTCTAACCCCAAAACTCTACCCCTAAGGGCTTTTCTAAACTGGGATAGTATAAAACCTATAATAAAACTACTCGTGCATGATCAGTACTCTCTTTAATAAGCTTGGTCAAAGATCATATCCTTTCTAATGGATGTTGGTTTCCTTCTCTAACAGGCGTGCGAATTCACAAGTATCCCCTCATATCCACTCTTAACTAATGTTCAAAACATCATATACCTATACTTTGAAATCATGCTATTAGATTGATGGAGCTATTTCTAAAAACATATTATGTGGCATGCCATGCTCTATACTAATAATCATGCATGATATGCTATTATATATTGTTATTCTTAAGTTTTATGTGCTTATGAAGGGTTTGGAATGGCTTAACTTTGCTTTAAAATTCTTTTTTTGCTTTTCTTAAAATGCAAAAGAGTGTCTCTAAGTGCACAAGCATGTGTGAAGGTGCATGGGAAAATGTGCTATCGTGTTCTTAGTTATGCAACCTTTTGGAATCAATTTGTAAAACTTTGGTTGACTACACATACGTGTGGTACAAACACACAGGCATGCAACAAGGTAGTATGCTGCACTGGTACGGATGTGTAATAACACAACAAGACTTTCATGTCTTGCTTACACAGATGTGTAAATTTAGGATTAAGCACATAGGTATGTGCATCGGTTGCACGACCATATGTCTAGATTTTCATATACACACACATACCTTACAAGGTCATGCTCATGCTCGGGGACACGATCATATGCTCAACTTTTTTCCAGCAAATGACGTCTCGCAAGCTAGAAAATCCCAACAAATCTCAACTCAAATAACCACTACTCAAATCATACGTTCATACATCAAATATATCAACCAATAAGCATACTCATTCCATTTATTCATCATAAAGCATGTTAATAATCTCACATTTCTCACAATTATATACCCAAACACATAAACATCCAATCATCTTATAACAACTCATAAATCATCATCTAAGGTCTCATTTCATCATCAATACATGCTATAATACATTATTAACATGCATCAAACATATGAGGGAAACACAAACTAGAAAATCATGCTATAAACCTAAATAGAAGAGGTAAGGAAATGTTTACCTCTTGCCATTGCTTCAGGATCTCTCTTTCTAATCACTTCTGGATCTCTAGCTTGGATTTGGGCTATTGGTTGAACATTTTCAAATCTAGGGTTTGCTGGAAATAGAGAGGGAAAGAAGAAGATAAAAATTGGAATATGCATAACTAAAAAATAATACGTATATATGCTTAAATGACATGACACATAGTTGTGTGTGCAATAGAAATCTCAATTTCCTCTATCTTCACGCCATACATGGAATATTCTCCCAAGAATATCAATGTACAAGCCACAAAAGGCTTCTAAATGACTCTTCCACCCTTGAACCCTCTTAAATCTTTTTTCTATCAGAAATCTCATTTTTACCCTTGATCTCAAGCCTAAAAGGATAATTTTACCCTTGGGTTCTTATAATACCTCAACCAAAGGTACCTTCCTATTTGAAATCTTCATATTTTAGGCTTCTTATCTGGTTAGCTCTTGTGACCATCTTGGGCCTTTTTTATCTTTTCTTCTATCTGATTTACTGAATTCGATTCTTTCTTTCTTAATCATTTCAAAACTTGTTATTGTCTTCATAGAATTCTCTCTTTCTCTGTGAACTTTTTTCTCTCTTACTACTGGTCTCTTAGAAAAACTTTATTTAACATCTTTTTTACTTGAACTATACACTCTGATTATTTTGCCTCAACCTTGGTCTTTTCTTATAAGTAAAGAGATCATTACCTAACTGGGGCCTAACCTTTTCCTCTTTCTATGACTATTTGTCTATGTCTCATGTTTAATCAGAAAATCATCCCTTATGGTCATATCAAAACAACTTAATAATAACTAATCTATCCTTAAACATTGATCAAATCTCTCTGTCTCTTAGCTTAAAAGCTCTCTGATCATCCTTTATTTGGTCATCCTCTATTAACTGAGCACTAGTGCTACTATCCATCAATCATGCTCAGGACAAACCTAAATCTCTCTAATATTACTCTTTGAAATAAAAACATTGAGTGTCATTATGAAAGAAATATTGCCCCTTAACTTTACACATAAGTTCACTCCTGTCTACTATTGCCTCATTGTGTAGGCTCTAGTTTAATTTTTTTCATCCCTGACTGCATTTGACACACACTGGATATTGATCTCTTTGCCTATATCTTCTCTGAATAGTTTCTTCTTTTCTTAAATCAGCTTCTTATCTTTATCTTTATCTCTCTTTTCTATTGAGCTGAAAAACATGTTGATCTTCTAAAATTCCTCTGATCTCAAAGTTCTCTCAAATCTCAATGCTTTTTTTATATCTTCACTAAATTTTTTAGGAAGATAAGCTTTTAACATATTTTTCCTGGCAACTAGGGCTGATCTCTCTATCTCTCAACTTTTTTCAGTAGCTTCTTTTTCTTTTTCTTTTTCTTTTTCCTTGTCCTAATCAGATTCTTTTCCTTTGTCCCTAATATTTACATCTCTCTCAATTGATCTCTTAAACTTGCCTAGGTCAAATTGCCTTCATCTACTATAAACGTAGCGGGGCTCTATTAAACCCTCGCATCTCTTTTAAGTAAGTGAACTATATGTATGATTCTTTCTCTTTCTATCACACTGAAAAGACTTATGATACTTTTTTCTATCTCTATCCAGTCCTCTATCACTATTAAACTCTTTAAACCCATTAAATTTAAGAGGCTGGTAGATTGTTGACAAGTTGAAGTTGGGACAATGTCTCTCTTGAAACCTTAAACACCTACTAAATCTATCTCTAAACCCTATCTGTAATATTGACTCATCTCTAGCCTTTGAAAACTACACTAAATTGGCTTTGGGGAACTACCTCTGACATTATCCAGCAAATTTCTTCTCATAAGCTACTCTAATCTTCTCTTTGTCTTTCATACTGATATCACCTCTATCTAGGCTTCTATTACTACTAGATTTCTGAGCTCACTAAACCTGGGGAGGAAATATTTCGAATCTCTAGCACTTTTTTATCTCTAACCTCAAACTCTGTCTCTTAATAATGATCCCATCTCGGATAACTGGTCATTATCTTCTTTTAGCTCTTACTATCCTCCTCTGAAAAACTATTGAAACTCTTCTCTTATCACATCTCTGACCATATTCTCTTAAATCCTCTGCTTTCAAAGACTCTAGAGCTTCTTGGGATCCTCTCTTACCCCTCTTTCAACTCCTTAAAGGACTACCTTTACTCTCAAGTAACGTAGGAAACTAA
This sequence comes from Anacardium occidentale, assembly GCA_026122585.1. Taxonomy (NCBI): domain Eukaryota; kingdom Viridiplantae; phylum Streptophyta; class Magnoliopsida; order Sapindales; family Anacardiaceae; genus Anacardium; species Anacardium occidentale. Next base: position 47,499 of record JAJEJH010000460.1, read on the forward strand.
AATCTTACATCTAAAATCGTAACAAAAGAGGGTCAAGGTCTACTTTTTATACTAAATCTACTGCTGAGATAATTACATTGAGGGGAATCATGAGTTTTGGCTGTTGGGATACACTGGCGTTATGCTCATGTAATTTAGAAAATAATGCATGTTGAAAAATATCTTCAAAAAACATTGGCTCAAAACTGACCCTAATGGCTTAAAGCTTGCTTTAATAGCAAAAACAATAACACTCGCTACTGTATATACTACTATTACTATATTAGATAATTTACTAAAATTCTTGATATATATTATAAATATTTTGTAAGGGAAATGCTTTATTAGTACATAAACAAGGATCCTACATAACTATTTTATTGAAAACTATTGTAGCATCTCAAGATTAGAAAAACCCTTGGGGGTAGAGTTTTGGGGTTAGATGTAGGATTTAGAAATAGATTGGGAGTTTATAAGAGTTTAGAGGTGAGATAGTACGTTTCCAGAGCCTGTGTGGCTTGTGCATGATTCCTTTTGAGAGGTTTCAATCATGCGTAGCGTAGGAAATGAAGAGTTTTCATTTTCCCTTCTGCATTCCCGTGCACTGTGCTTGTAAGCCCATGCAAATGGGTAGAAAAGAGAGAGACGGGAGATTTAAGTGTATTTCTCACCCAGCTTTTCCATTTCAGCCAAGTTTTCTCTTGTTTCAGCTATTCCCAGCCCTAGACCAGATATCCAGCATCCAATAGCTCCCAATCCAGCTAGAGAAGGAAGAGAATAGATAGAAAGAGAGATTTCTAGTAGCCATGGCAAGAGGTAAGTGTTTCCTTACTTATTCCTTGCGTTTCCCAGCATGTTTGTGATAATGTGTGCTACGTGATATGTTTCTAGCATGCTTATGTGTTATATAAGATGTGTATATGATGATATGCTGATGAAATGATGCATGCGATGATGATTTCCACCCTTGAACCATGCTTGCTTTGCTTGTGTGTGTTTATGTGAGAGAAAGAGTGATTTTCATGGTGGAATGGGTTGAGATGGATGAAGGATGAAATTGATACTTGTTATATGCATATTGGAGTGCAAGAAATGTGTGTTATTGATTAATTTGAGTTTGGTTGTGGTTTTCCTTGGTTTCCTGCATTTCTAGGTGAGTGATGTCGATGGAGAACAAGACACATGCCCATGTGCCCATATGAGCACGCCTGTGTGCCCATATGAGCACGCCTGTGTGCCCTTATTTTTACAAAGGCATGCCCGTATGCACAAAGTGTGTAGGACCTGCCGCCACGCGTACCCCTATTGCTGAATAATACTCTGTATTTTATTAATAATCTGGAAATCAAGTACACGCGATGGGAATCCTACAAAAAGAAAGCTACTGCTACTGTACATTTCACAATCGAAAGCTGACAACATAAACTGAAATACATAATGAGCCCATAATGGCTTTTTCATATATACATAATGTTTCTGTACACTGTTCTTTACATCTGAGAATATACATTTACAAAATGTACAATACAATAGCTCACAGGTCCAAAATTGGGAATATATATATTGAAAACTTTATGTGGGGTCCTCTCCCACTAGCCTCGGTTCATCCGCTCCTCGCCAGCAGCAAACAAACCTAAAAAGGAAGGAAGAAGAAAGGGATGAGTGATAAAGATCACCCAGTAAGCATTCCTTACTTCCCTCAACCCAAGCAAGCAACATACAATCATACATACTTGGCCTCGACCCTATTCATACATCTAGTCGCTTGTTGGTGCTGAAACTGATTATCTGATTGCTTATTGATTACTGAATTTCATTATTAATGCATTTCATGATATATATGTCATGTCATGCTAACTGAAAATAACTGGTAATGATGCATGCATCTGAAAATCTATATGTACACGAAGGTACCTGTTGTGCTGATCAGGCTGATGAACACAGGGATTTGACATCTTGGCCAAGTAGCTTGAACAGTCTAGCTATTGGTTAGAAAGCTGAATGATGTTCTGAATAGTCTGACTGGTGTCAGAAAGCTGAATCCCATAGATGCCCCCTCGAGTTCACCCAAAATATAACCCATACATCGAGTTCTGGATGTTGGAATCTACTGAATTCGGATCATTCGATCCTCTCTCAGGCTACATGCCATGCTATGATATGCATATGTAGCATTTCTTATCTGAATTATGGCTTATCTAATGATTATTAACCTTTGAAAGGGTTACCAAACCTTTATATTTCATTTTACTGCTTACTTTTTGGAAAATGGCTGACGCACAGGCGTGTGGGCAAGACACACAGGCATGTTGGAGTCACACACGGTTGTGTATGGCAAAGGCACATGGGCGTGTGCCCAGACACACGGGATCATGCACTAGTCGTGCCTGCTTTTGGAATTTCATGCAATAAGCTGGCACACGGTTGTGTCCCTTAGGACACATGGTCGTGTCTTCTGTATCTAAGTCGTGCGTACTTCGTGCACACGACCGTGCCCATGTAGAAACAAGGGCACACAGGCGTGCTCTTACGGACACACGGGCGTGTGTCCTGTTGTGCATAAACATGGCTCCCTTGGAACTATAAGAAACCCATCCATTTCTCAACCAAAATCAAATTAACTTCAAACATGCATCCAAGGCACTTCCATAAGCATATATTCAACATCAATTTCAACATGCATCAACTTCTACTGATTCCACCATGGAAATATCTCATTTCTCTCACTAACACACACATAAGCAAAACAAGCATCTATTCTGGGTGGAGATCATCATCTAAATCATCATTTCATCACATATAAACATACAAACAACTCATATCACACTAGAAATGTGAACAAGTATTTCCAAGCATCAAAGCAAACTAGGAACGTAAGGAAGAAGTAAGAAACACTTACCTCTTGCCATGGCTGAAAATCTTACTCTCAAGCTAATCTCTGGTCTCTCTAACTGGATTGGGAGTTGTTGGAAGCTGGATTTCACGTCTAGGGCTGGGAACTGCTGAAACAAAAAATAACTTAAGCTGAAATGGGAAATGTTGGGTGAGAAATCTATTAATCTCCCGTCTCTCTCTCTCAACTAACACACCTGCACGGGCGTGCAAGGCGCGGTGCATGGGAGTGCACAAGGGAAAATGAATGAAATTCATTTCCCACGTTTTACATGATTAAAACCTCCCTAAAGGAATCATACGAAGGCCACACAGCTCTGGAAACTTACCAACTCACCCCTGAACTCTCCTAGACTCCTAATCTATCTCTGAATCTCATTTCTAACTCCAAAACTCTACCCTTAAGGGCTATTCTAAATCTAGGATGCTATAAAGTGTGCACGACTTAGTTTACAAACGCACGCCCGTGTGTCATAAGGGACACGACCGTGTGCCAGTTATTTTAGAGTTTTATGCATAATTTCTAGAAGCGAGCACGATCGGTTGCACGGCCAGTGCACGATCCCGTGTATCTAGGCACACGCCTGTGTGCCTTTGCCATGCACACCCGTATGTGTGTCTTACATGCCCGGGTGCCTTGCTCATATGCCCATGCAGTAGTAGAATTTTTTAGATAAAACAGTAAAATGAATTATAAAGGATGGGTAACCTTTCCAAAGGCTAATAAACATCAGATAAGCAAGAAATCAGATGATAAATGTTGCATGAACATTTCATAGCATGACATGTAGCATGAGAGAGGATCAAAGGATTTGAATTCAGTAGCATTCAGTATTCAGAACCCAACATCCAGGTTAGAGTTTTGGGTGAACTCGAGGAGGCATTCGTGGGATTTTAGTTTTCTGACACCTGTTATATCGTTCAGCATTTCATATTCAGCTTTTTAGCCTTTAGCTAGACTGTTCAGCCCACATGGCCAAGATGCCAAATCCTTGTGTTCATCAGTCTGATCAGTACAGTAGTTATCTTTGGATACATAGGTATTCAGATGCATGCATATTCAGTTTTCAGTTAGCATGACATGACATATAAATCATGACATGAATGAATAATGTGATCAGATAACAGAATAAACAACGTATCCAGATCCAACAAGCGATTAGATGAATAATTAGGGCCAAGGCCAAGTATGTGTTGTGTGTTTGCTTCCTTGGGTTGAGGGAAGTAAGGATCGCTTACTGGGTGATCTTTATTACTCATCCCTTTCCTTTTTCCTTCTTTTTCAGGTTTACGTGCTGTTGGCGAGGAACGGGTGGACCATGGTTGATGGGAGAGGGCCCCATGCCAGTTTTTAGTATGTAATTTCAATTTTGGCCTGTTAGGTCATAATTGTAAATTTGTATATACTTTTGTATACATATGTACAGAAACAGTTGTATATGAGAAATGTACATTGGGACCCATTGTATATTTCAGTTTCAGTTTCAGCTTCTGCATTGTGCATGTAAATAGCAGTAGTAGGGTTTTCTTTTCGTAAGATTCCCATCACGTGTACCAAGTTTTTAGTATATTAATAAAAGAAATGAGATACATTCAACAGCAGGGGTACGCGTGGCAGCGGGTCCTATAACTATGCACTGAACGGGAGTTATAAATGAAATGTTGGGGAATGCTAAAACTCACTGTACAATATCCTAAAGAAAACTCATAATTTGTTACTACTATTTAATAGTTGAAAACATATATGTTACTATACATCCCTTATGCATGAGTATACAAAGTGTATGAGCCAACATGCTATCAACTAAAAACTGAATACATATTTACATATATATATATATATATATATATAACTTAAAACTTAGGTAAAAACCCACTTAAGCTACATCTCATGCTATCAGTATGCAAGAAAGAGCACGGGATCATGCATAAGTCATGCATCTAGTTGTGCTAGCATTTGTTAGTTTCTTGTAATTTCTCGGTGTACTACATAGGTATATGGTGTAAGGCACATGGTCATGCATGAAGTTGCACTGGCATGTCCTACACTTACATAGGCATGTAATAGCTTATATAATACTCTCGTGCCTCACTTACACGTGCGTGTAGAATTAAAAATAAGCATATGGTTGTACTCTCACTTGCATGATCATGTATCCAGGTTTTCTAGGCATGCACGACTATATACATAGTCATATCTTTGTAAAAATGCAACTATACAATCGTGCACCTATAGGCATACAATCATGATCTTACAGGTATATGATCATGCTCTCAACTCAAATTCTATAATAACATATCTGAAAACCCAGAAATCTTACTATTCACCATCCAAACGATAACAAATCTAAATCAAAGAATCTCATAGGTTCAATATATCAATCATAAGTATATTTAACCCACACAACTCATCCAAATCATGCTAACACATCATATTTCTCAAGATAAAGCATCAAAACACATATACTCAGATATGTATGCATATTTTAAGGAAATCATCCATTAACCAGCTTTTAAATCATTATCTCAACATTTCAACAAGCTAAATACACATTAAGTATCTAGCAAGGATCACCATAACTCAGACATACAAGAAAATATGCTATGAAACAAGGTGAAAGAGGTAAGGCAACACTTACCTTTAGCCATGGCTGTTGAATATCTCTCCTTAGTTGGTTCAAGCTTTGTAATCTGATATTAGACCGCTGATTGATCACTAATAAGTGTTTTAGGGTTCATTAGGGAGGAAAAAGAAGAAAGAAGCTGATGAAAGTATAAAAATTTAGAAAAATAAACATATATATGGTAGTGCTAACATGACGCACGATCATATGCCTAAGGCATACGGCCGTGTGTCAAGGAAATTTTGGATTTCCTCCTTCTTTTGCGTCATACATAGAATACTCTCCAGAAGAAAACCTAGGTACATGCCACATGTAGCTTCTAAATGACTAGTTTTACCCCTGAACCTTTTCAACTTTATTTTCTATTATAAAATCTCATTTTTAATCTCGATTTAAACCCTTCCAACCCTTCTTTTACTTCATACATAAAATACTCTCCCAAATAAATCTCTTGCTTATTAACTCTTGAAGTTATTTTTTAAACTTCTAAAGTTTTGCTAGAGCCATCCAATATAGAGCCTTGGAGATAAGTGTCATATCAGGTAACAACTCAATATAAAACTCCAACTCCCTCTTTAGAGGCAACTCTAGTAAATCCTTAGAAAAAACATCAAGAAACTCTCTCACTATAGGCACTTCTTTGATACTTGCCCAATCACACTTCTATATACCACATTGGCCAAATATCCTATATAACCCTTACTTAATAACCTTTTCACCTGGATGTAGGAAATAAACATGATTTCCACTCTATCTTCTCCCAATACAAACTGATCAAGGCCTAACTACAATTTAACCATTTTTCTCCTATAGTCTATCTCTGTTGCATAACTGCTTAAGAAATCCATGTCTAAGATTATATCAAAATTAGTTAACTCTAATATGATCAGATCTATCCTTAATCTTCTACCCAATCACTATCTACTAATTTATTAGTACTTGATCACTTAATACTATATCTCTATCCTATACCTCAATACAAATACTCTTATTTGTTATACTGAGGACCAACCTAATCTCTCTACCACTTTTCTAAATATGAAAATATATGTGGCACCACAATCAATCAATATATATAAAGGAGTATTAAAGAAAAATAGTTGACTAGTAACTACATATGGAGTGCCCTTTACTAGATCATGCCTCACTGTAAAAACTTTGGCTTTATCTCCTCCTGATATACATACACTTTCTCTAGAAATACAAACACCATATTTACCTATTTCATTGTCTCTACTAGCTAAACAAGAAACACCTTTACTCAGTCTTACTCTACAACTAAATGGTCTAACTCTTCCTTCAGATGGGCATTCAGATGACCTGTGCCCTACCTATCAACATTTGAAGCACACACTCTACCCTATAAGGTATTCTCCTAGATACCTTCTACCATACATCCTATATACCGATAGCTTTCTTCTTTACTTCCTTCCTCTAATTGGTTTCTTGCTTCTTTCTTTACCTCTATCTGAACCTTTGTCTAGACCCCTCTCTATTGGTATGAAAAACACACATTTATTCTGTAAATATACCTCAAAGCTTAAGACTCTCCTTAAAGCATCACTAAATCTCTAAAGGGAAAAATCCTGTTATCATATGTCTTGCAATGGTAAAGGGCAATCCATGGATAAATATCTATACTCCAGTCAACTCCAAACTTGCCATACTAGAAATAACCCTACCAATGAATTAAACCTAGTGGTATAGTCCTTGACCAAACTGGTCCCCTAAGTCAACTTTATGAAGTTTTAGGCTTTGACATAAACCATGTCAGCACTGTGGTACTCTTTGTCAAATAATATTTGAAACTTTGCCTAACATAAGTTCTTCTTATCTACTAAAATCTTTATAGGTTCAACCGCACCCTCGCACCATCTCTAAGCACATATGTAGCACATCTAATCTTCTATTTATCTGACATAGAGAATAACCCCATTACACTCTCAATTGACTTTATCCAATCTTCAACTACTACCAAATCTTTAAAACCACAAAACTTAGGTGTCTGATGTATCCCAAGCAAACTATAAATTGGATATAGCCTCTCATAACCATTTGTAACTATTGCATTTATGCCTGAATATGACCTATCTGATGGTCAAACCCAAGTATCTGATAACCCTCTCTTTTTGAATCATAATACCCTCTACTGGTCCCTAATAGGCCTTACCACTAACTAGCTCATAAGTTTCTACCTTGTTTGCGTGTTAAAGTCGCTCTCCCAATACCTTTTTGATTATCTCTCTCATATCCTTTGGTCTAAGAGATACTTAAAAGTGTTGAGATCTTTTATTCTCACTTGTACTCATAGGCCTTATTGAGGCACTACTCGTATCACTTATAAATCTAAGTAGATGGGATCTTCTATCTAAAATATTATAAATATATTAAGGTTGATAACTAAAATAAAACTAAAGTTTATATTATTAAACTTATGCTAAGAGGACACAAGCAACAATTGTTAGGATATGTTGGCTTTGGTTCATGCAATTTTAGAAAATTATGCATGTGAAAACATATTTTCCTAAGAATGTAGCTTAGATTTACTCTGATACCAACAACTGTAGGACTCCCTACCATAGGTCACTGTATATTATTATTTATTTTTATTATACTAATCCTGTACCAATAATGGGAATCCCTTTTGTAAAGAAATAACTATTGAATTAAAATTTTGCATATAGAAGCTTTAGTTATGAAATACTAATTATAACATAGAGAAAATACTATTCATAAGATCAAACTACTAAATATCTTGTTTTATAAAACATACTATATATATAATCTTTGCAAACTGCATAGAGCATTTACATGCGCATGAATAAAGCTGTACAGAAGTATGTGAGTCACTGACATGTTGTTTGTTATCTCTAACGATATCCTAAAAATTTCACAACTTTCTCATCTCCAAATCAATCATCACTAGCCTATAAAGAAGGAAATAATAATGAGTGAGTGATACAATCACTCAATAAACATTTTTTATCTCTAACACAAGCAGGTTTCAAGCTTAATCTCGTTTTGTGACTTGTCATGACATATTCTAGTTTAGAATTCTCTTTATTTCCCATTTTATGTAATATTTTCTAAATCTGTTATATCTTTGTCTTTATCTGGGATTTAATCTCTTAAATTGCTAGGTATGACATGACATGGATATGCTAATATCATGTCAATACTAAAAATCATAAAGATTTGCCCTTAGGCATGTTTTATGAAAATGTTCTCTGAAATAGTAGTTGTGATCCAAAGATCCTAAATATATACATATATTATATACATAAAAACTATATCTAAAAATACCATTCTAAAAATAACTGTTATGCAAGCCAAACTAATGAATACATGGATTTGACACCCTAGCCATATGAGTTCAATCCTACTAAAAACTATTAATGCATACCTAGCACTCTATATAACGAGTTTGGTCTGGATGCTAATTTCTGTCTCTAACGAGTGTGCGAACTCAAAAGTGCCCCTTTATATTCACCCCTAACTGATGTTTGAAATATCATATATTTTATACTTTAAAACATGTTATTAGATCTTTGGATCCCTTTGTATTCACCCCTAACGGTCGTGTACTACATATATATGGTGCATAAGATGGTGCACAGGATTATGTACGAGTTGTGCACCTAGTCATGCTAGCATCTATGAATTTCTTGTAATTTCTTAGTTTACTACGTAGGCATGTGGTGTAAGGCGTACAATCATGCATGAAGTTACACTGGTGTGTCCTACACTTACACAAGCATGCAACAACTTATATAAAACTCTTGTGTCTTGCTTACACAAATGTGTAAAATTGGGAATAAGCACATGGTCATGCTCTTGCTTGCATGGTCATGTATCCAAGTTTTCTAGATATGCATGACTACATATATGGTTATGTTTTTGTAGAAGTAAGGTTATACGGTCATGCACCTAAAGGCACACAATCATGCTTTCAACTCATATTCTATAATAACATGTTTGAAAACTTAAAAATCCTAACTATTCACCATCTAAACATTAACAAATCTCAATCAAAGAATCTTATAGGTACAATACAACCATAAGCATATTAAACTTATACAACTCACCCAAATCATGATAACATATCATATTTCTTAGGATAAAGCATTAAAACACATATACTCAGACATATATGCATATTTCAAGGAAATCATCCATCAACTAATTTCTAAATCATTGTCTCAACACTTCAGTAAGCCAAATAAGCATTAATTATACATTAAGCATCATCATATCTCAGACATACAGGAAAAAGATGTTGTGAAACAAGATAAGGAAACACTTACCTCTAGCCATGGTTACTAAATCTCTCTCCCTAACTAGTTCAAGCTCTTTAGTCTGATATTAGATTGTTGGTTGATCACTAACAGGTGCTTTAAGGTTTACTGAAGAAGAAAAAGAAGAAAGAAACTGATGAAAATATGAAAATTTTGAAAAATAGACACATATATGGAAGTGCTCACATAATGCATGGTTGTGTGTTACGGAAATTTTGTATTTCCTCATTCTTTTGTGCCATACATAGAATACTCTCTTAAAGAATACCCTTGTACATGCCACATATAGCTTATAAATGACTATTTTTGCCCTTGAACCCTTTCAACTCTATTTTCTCTTATAAAATCTTACTTTTAGCCACGATTTCCAACCTAAAAGAACCATTTTACCCTCGAGATATTACATGCATTGTCTTATAAACTAGTATAGGCACACAATTATAATCCTTAGTCAAACGATTGTGTGCTAATTGGACAATATCGCCTTAGCTTTAGTTGTGTATATGTATACATGATCATGAGCCAGTAGAAATATAGCGGTATGGTTATGCATTTATCAAGTGCATAATCATGTATCATACTATACTTCTATAATAATAGGGCTAAAAATGTAAATCTCCCTATAATCTCTACCCAAAACACAACCAAAGTATTCAAGCATCAAAATATGATAAAATACTGATATTGCATAAGTTTTACTTATCAACAACATCAAATCTCATAAAAACATGTA
>JAJEJH010000460.1:58036-255135 GCA_026122585.1 Anacardium occidentale
TAGAGGCATAGGTAATTACTCTACCTGATTGTATCAAAACAGGACTAATCCCCTGGTGAGATGTATCTGTATAAATATCAAACTCTATCCCCTCATGAGGTAGTGCCAATATTGGAGTGCTAGTCAATCTCTGCTTGAGCTCCTGAAAACGTGTCTTGTACTCCTCGGTCCATAAAAATGGAACCTCTTTCCTGGTTAAAGCAGTCAGAGGTCTCACTAGACTTGAGAACCCCTCAATAAATCTCCTGTAGTAACCTCTTAAACCAAGAAAACTTCTTACTTCTTTCATTGTCTTCGGCCTCGGCCAACTTAACACAACCTCGACTTTACTGGAGTCCACTAAGCTACCATTTGTTGAAACTACATGGCCTAGAAAAACCACTTTGTTGAGCCAAAACTCGCACTTGGAGAACTTGGTGAAAAACTGTCTGTCTTTCAACCTCTAAAGCACAAATCTAAGGTGCTCTTCATACTTTGCTACACTTATGGAATACACCAGAATGTCATCAATGAACACCACTATGAACCGGTCCAAGCAATCATGAAACACCCGGTTCATCAGATCCATAAAGATCACAAAGGCATTTGTTAACCTGAAGGGCATCACTACAAACTCATAATACCCATATTTACTCCTGAATGCAGTCTTAGGGACATCTCTATCTGTCACTCTGACTTGATAGTAACCTGATTTCAAGTCAATCTTGGAAAATACAGCTACACCTCTTAACTAATCAAAGAGGTCGTCTATCCTTGGCAAGGGATACTTATTCTTCATTATGACTCTGTTTAGTTCTCTGTAGTCAATATACATCCTTATTGACCCATATTTCTTCTTTACAAACAAAATTGGAGCTCCCTAAGGTAAACAACTCGGCCTGATGAATCTCTTGTTAGTCAACTCTTGCAATTGCTTCTTCAACTCCTGGAGTTTAGTTAGAACCATCTGATATAGAGTTTTAGAGATTGGAGCTGTACCAGGAAGAAACTAGACACTAAACTCCAACTTTCTGTCTAGAGGTAACCCTCGCAACTCGTCTGAAAAGACGTCAGGAAACTCTCTGACCACTAGTATCTCTTCAATACTTGGTCCCCCTATACTACTACATACAATATTGACCAAGTATCCTACACAACCCTTACTCATTAGCTTACTCGCCTGGATACAAGAGATCATCATGCTATCAACTCTACCTTCACCAAAAATGAACTGATCAGGGTCTATGTGGAATCTTACCTTCTTTCTTTCACAGTCTATATCTGCACTGTATTTCCCTAAGAAATTTATCCCCAAGATCATATCGAAATATACTAACTCTAATAGAATCAGATTTATACTCATCTGTCTACCCAAGATCTCTATCTCCTAATCTACCAAGACTCAATCACTCACCACAAATCCCCTATCTGGTATCTCTATATAGATACTCCTATTAGCTACACTAGATTCAACCTCTAATCTTTCCATTACACTCCATACTATAAAGCTGTGTGTGACACCACAATCAACTATTATAAACAAATGAGTATCAAGATAAAATAACTGACTGGTTTCTGCATGGGGAATGGCTTTTGCCTGCTCTTGGCGATCGACATAAACTCGAGCTCTACCTCCACCTACACCTGAAGGACCAGCACCTCCCCTAGGTGCTCCACCACTAGACCTATAAACATCAGCTCCACCTCTCTCCATACCAACTCCACCTTTGGGTGGACCTCATCTGCCTCTATACTGGCCAAAACCACCTCTACTCGACCTTGCCCCAACTCTACCTTTGATTGGGCACTCTACAATCCTATGCCCTGGCTATTGGCACCTATAACATACAATTTGGCCGACTAGGCACTCTCTAGGATGTCGTCTGCCACACCTTATACATTGAGGCAACTGGGGTGTAGTTCTCTGTCTTTGAAATCCTCTAGCTAATCTCTTTGATGACATCGGTCTCTTGCCTCTATCTTCTGTTCTCTCAACTGGTCTAGTCATCATACCCATTATTTGTAAACCGACCTCAGTCTAAGTGCTCTCCTTAATACATCACTAAATCTCAAGGGAGGATCTGCTCTTGTCATCATATCCTTAGCTATCGCAAGATGCAAGCCATGGATGAATTTCTAAACTCTTCCCATCTCTTTCCTTGCTAGATTTGGGAAAAACGTTGCCAATGCATTAAACTTGGTGGCGTACTACTTAACTGAGCTTGACCCTTGAGCTAAATCAATGAACTCTTAGGCCTTGGCATACAACATCTCTGTGCTTTTATATTCTACATCAAATAATTGTCTGAACTCTGCCCATGTTAACTGTTCTTCATTGATGAAGGCTTTGGCTAGACCCTACCAAACTTTGGTGTTACCTCTTAGAAGGAACACCACATATCTGACTTTTTCTCTCTCTGATAGAGTAAAGAGTCCCATCACACTCTCCACAGACTCTACCCATTCCTCTGCCACTGTTCGATCTCTAGATCCACTGAATTTGAAAGACCAGAAGGACCTTGGCAGATGATAGATAAGATGCAGTCTGTCTGAAAAACTGGTGCCAACTGTCTTTGTACTCATACCATGACTGTACTCTCTGTAACTAGCTAGAAACTAAAATCTTTCTCTAATTGATTGTAGCTGTAACTGTGGCTAAAATGTGCTTGTTTTCGTCTCGATATTTGATAAGTTTCATACTGGGATGGAGTAACTCTTGTTGGTTGTTGAACTCGGCTAACCCCAACTTTATGAAGACCTTTTCTAACCACTTTTCTCGTCATTTCTCTTAACTGTTCTGGCCTCAAAGACACATATGAGGAACTTTGAGATCGCTGCCTATCACTAACACTCATAGGATGGGCAGGAGAACTACTATCTGCTTCATCTATATATCTATAGATATACTCATCTCTATCTATAGCATCACAACAAACAAGGGTTAGAAACACAAAACATAACTCAAACGAAAAGTAATACCTTACTCATGCTGTCAGAAGGATCTGGACGATGGCTGCGAGGGAGAGAAAACAGGCTCCACACACTTACAACAACACAAATTTAGAAAAATAGCTTAGAAAACTGCTCTGATACCAACAATGTAGGACCTTTCACCACGTATACCACTGCTATTGAATTATAACTTTATCTTTTATTAATAAACTGAAATTTCGACACACGTGACAGAAATCCTACGAAAAGAACCCTGCTGTTACTGTACAATATATAAGTGGAAGCTGAAAACTGAAATATACAATGGGCCCAAAATAGCCTTTTCATAAACATACTATTTTTATACATACATACACTATGTAAATACAAAATTTACAATACAAGACCCAACAAGCTATGTTGAAAATTGAAAAATGAAAACTGATATGGAGCCTTCTTTCGTCAACCACAGTCCACCCGCTCCTCGCCAGTACCAACCTAACCTGAAAAGGAAGGAAGAAGGAAAGGAATGAGTGATAAAGATCACCTAGTAAGCGATCCTTACTTCCCTTAACCCATGCAAGCAATCACACATAACACATACTTGGCCTTGGCCCTAACATTCATCTATTCGCTTACTGAAACTGGATATTACTTATTTTGCATATTGCTTAAACTGTTCTCTTGATTGAATTATTAATTCATGTCATGAAATATATATCATGTCATGCTAAATAAATACTGAATATGTATGCATCTGAATTTATATGTATCCGAAGATGTCTACTGTGCTGATCAGGTTGATGAACACAAGGATTTGACATCTTGGCCATATAGGTTGAACAGTCTAACGACAAGCTAGAAAGCTGAATATGCTGAGCTGGACGATCTGACCGCAATCAGAAGGTTGAAATCCCACAGATGCCCCCTCAAGTTCACCCAAAACTTTAACCCGGATATCGAGTTCTGAATGCTGAATGACTAAGGAAATCAGATCCCTTGATCCTTTTCCATGTTGATGTCTTGGCATGTCATGCTATGTAATGCTCATGTAGTATTATTTATCTCATTTTATCATTATTTGCTGCTTATTAGCCATTGGAAAGATTTCCCATGCTTAATTACTCATTGTAATGCCTTTCCTGGAAAATTATGCTTATGCACGGGCGTGTGGGCAAGGCACACAGGCGTGCAAGGAATGTACATGGGTGTGCATGAAAAAGACACATGGGCGTGTGCACAAACGCACATGGTCATGCACTAGCCGTGCAGCTGGTCGTGCTCATTTCTGAAAAATCTACACATTTCATCAATTAAATAGACACACGACCGTGTCCCTCAGGACACATAGGTGTGTCCTCTACAATTAGGTCGTGCATACTTCATACACATGGACGTGTCCCTGCAAAAGCAAAGGCACACGGGCGTGTGTCTTACTCTACACCGACGCCACAAGCCTGGAATTGTAGGAATCCATACAAATCCTTAACCAATCTGAAATTAACTGAAAGCATACATTTCTAGCACTTCAATAAGCATACAACATACTTCAATTTCATCTATCACCAATCACAACTCAATCCACCATTAAAAGTCATCCAATCTCTCACATAATCACACACAAGTAAAGCAAGCATGGTTCATGAGTAGAAATCATCATCTCAAGCAATTTCTCATCAACATATCAATACATAAACATTTTATCTAACTCATAAGCATGTTGGAAACACATTCAAGCACCATCAACATCAAACACAAGCTAGGAAACTCAAAGAAAAAGTAAGGAAGCACTTACCTCTTACCATGGTTGCTGGAAAACTTTTTCTATCTAATTGCTTCCTTCTCTAACTGGATTGGGAGTTACTGGCTACTGGAAATCTATTCTAGGGCTGGAAGTCACCGAAAAGAAGAGGAAACTTAGCTAAAAAATAGGATAACTTAGGTGAGAAAACATTTAAAACTCTCATTTCTCTCTGTCAATACACTTGCACGGGCGTGCAAGGTACAATACATGGGAGTGCATAAGGAAAAATGAATAAACTTCATGTCCCACTCTACGCATGATAGAAATCTCCCAAAGGGAATCATGTGCATGCCACACAGGCTCTGAAAACTTACTATCTCACCCCTAAACTCTTCTAAACTCCCAATCTATTTCTATTTCTCACATCTAACCCCCAAACTCTACTTTAAAGGGTATTTCTAATCCTGGGATGCTACAACATATATATATATATATATATATATAATTGAAACCTCAAACAAGAACTCACTCAAACTATATCCCACTCTTTAGCCATTCATACTCTAACTCAATTCCTCCAAGATACTAACCTGTAAGAAAAGAAACTGAGGGGATGAGTAACAAGTCACGTTGTAAGCATCTTCTATCTCTAACCTTGGGTAGGCTCTAAGCTAACCTATACCAACTTGTGATTGATCATAAGGCTCTAAGCACTAATTGAATGGCTAACTATTAATTGGAGAACTTAACCAAGTTCTTGATAGCCTAATAGTTTCTTTTGCTCTAGCTTAACTTACTGCTAATACTCAGTACTTAAGCTCTATTTCTTATCTTATTCTTTACTTTCTTTCTTTCTTATTTAGATTCTTAGTTGAGGGTATCTTTAAACTTTTTCTCTTGGTTAACATGTTTCTGTGCTAATCTCTTTCTAATAACTTCCTTTAGTTTAACTTATACTCTACTTAAATTATCTTTAATCTTTCCTCATTCTGTCTTTATTATTATATTATTTATCTAATTTCTAGCCTGATAGATTCTACTTCATCTATAGCTTATCTGACCGTTCATCTATAAGACTTAACTTAGTTTATTACTAGTCTTATAAACATATCCTTTCTTGCTTAGCTTACTACTCGATTTCTGATTCACACCTTGTCATAATTATATATATGGGTATATGTATACAACTTAATATGAAAAGGAATATGAATAATACAACTTAATATAGTAGATTCACTTTTTAATATTCATTATATTCCTGTCTTTCTTTATTAGTTCTTATAAGCAACACACTCTTAAGTTCCCTTAGGATCTTAGCTAAGTCCATCCTTCTCTTTTATCTATAATATATATATCTACTTCTGATTAGATATTGTGTTTCTTGACTTACCATATTATCTTAACTGATAAACTATACTTAGCTTCTTTCATACTTTATAGACTTCTTTCTTATAGAGGCTTTAACTCATACCCTGTTATAATTACATATATGGATATACGTACACAGCACAATATGAATCATTTAGATCTTCACGTCTAACACTTTGTCAACTCCTCTTCTTACTGCATTATCTTTATTTTCTATCTTAGAGGGTAGTTAGTAACTTGTTCTTTTAACTATTCATGATTGATCATGAGAATTCCAAATTTCTTTTCTCATAATGTTATTGATTCTTTTCTTTATTGAAACTGTTTCTAATCATGAAATACTTATTCTGTAGTACTTATGATCTCTTCTAAATCTTATCTCGTTTCTTTTCTATTTTTGATTTGGTTATACATTGCACTGTTATATTCGTAACTAATCACAAATCATTATCTAATTATACACCATTGGTGTTTGTTCTGTTTCTTATATATCATTCTGTTCATATCTTATTCTGTAAACTGGTTTATTTTATTACGTACTTAGAACTTTGTATGTGTTATGTTTCTAGAATTTCATATGTTGGCTTTCTGTTGCATATACGCCCATCTAATAGGTTTGATTTCAGTTTACTATCACTTTTCATAATTTCTTTGATTTGTTTATTCTCATAATGGTTTGTATATACATGTAGCTATAGTATTATATATTTTTTTTCTTTTTTGCTACTTATCAATTTTTCTAATAAGTTTTACTTTGTCTTTCTGTTACTTTTGCATCATTTATCTTTTTGGTTTAATCTCATGCTATGTAGGACATGCTATGAGGTATATTAAAATCATGTTAAAAGTAATGGTTAGTTATGTTAGAAATCATATCTGGGCATTTCACCTATTTATGAAAAGTAACTTTTTGAAAATATTTTCTGAAAATATTGCTAAAATCCAAAGATCCTAAAATACTAAAAAAAATTAAGAAAAATTTGTATATGAAATCTCTATATATTCGAAGATACTTGTTGTGCTACATAGACTAATGAATACAAAAATTCGATACCTTGATCAAGCGGGGTTTATTTGAACTGTAATTGATTAACTATTTGATGTTGATATTTGTATTGAATTTGACACTGAACTAAATCTGAAACTTAATCTAATGCATGACCAGTATGCGTACCCACAGTGCCTCCTCATATTCACCTCTAAAATGATGTTTGAATCATCATATTTTTACTTTAAAACATATGCATGTGGATCACTCGATCCTTTTCTAAAAATATTGTTTTAGCATGCTATGAAATGTAATACTGATCATGCATGATTTCTTGTTTTTTCTTTTCTTCTAATTACACGCTTTGTAGATATACATCTATTATAGTTCTGGCTTAAGTATTCCTTATTGAAGTTACTGTTTTTTTAGCTTATTAAGCTTATTGGTAAAATTCTACATAAACTATTTTGTATTTTGTGTGCATCTATGAGATTTTTGTATTATATGTTTCATAGTTGTCTCTATTTTTGTTTATATTTCTATGTTGTTTTTGTTTCTACTTTGTTTCTTGATCATAAACTCATGATTACCAATACTATTTCTAGACTACTGTTAAGTTTCTCTTACTTATGAGTAGGAATGTGTGATTTTGAAAAAATAGTTTATTTTATTGCTTTATGTTCATGGTTCTAAGGGTTTCTTTACTTTAATTTTCTGTCTTTTTTTTTCCTTCTACTTATTCTTATTCTTAATTTGTTGTTTCTTCTCTTATTCAACTTAGAATACTTAATATGTTTCCTTACCACTGATGTTAATCTAAATAGAGAGGAAAATCTCTAATTTACATTAAGCGCATGGGTGTGCATACTCAGATGCACAAGTGTGCATGAACGTACGTGGGTCATGTGCTAGTCGTGTAGCCCAACCATGCTAGCTTTTGAAAATTTTACTTTTTCTTATTTTTTACTACTTACGCATGATCGTAACCCTCAAGCATATGGTTGTGACTCTACTAAGAATCAATTTATGCATTCTTGATATACACGACTATGATCCTATTGAAACAAGACTACACGGGTGTGCATCCATCGGGTGCACAGTTGTGTGTCTTGCTCTATTTCGATAACCATGGTTAAAACGTGTAAGACCACCTTCAATTTCAATCCAAACCTCATGCAAACTTAAATTAAAGTTATTTTAATATATACTCATGCAAAATACACTGCTATAAATATATTTTTCCTATCAATAGTAGCTAAAACCATCTTACATGCTTCTAAAATCATAACACGCCTCACACAACACATACCCACTCTCTAAGCATGCTTCTACCTCCAAATTTCCCTTCTATTTCATCATCATCACCTTATAATCATTTTATTTAAACTGAAAACATACTTCTATGATTGCATAAGCTCATCCAAGTAAATACAAACTATGAAAACAAAGGAAAGAGACAAAGAAATACTTACCTAGGATTTCTAATGGCTTCAATCTCTTTAAATATGACTGAATCCTAACTGGATTGGCTGCTTAAAGCTGGCTGATCTCTCTCTTAATTTGGTTAGGGTTAGTTGGAGAGAAAGGAAAGAGACAGAATTTGGGAAATCTACTGTGAGAGAAACCTAACATTATTTATCAATAGGTATGTATAGGCGTGCGTGGCAATAGAGATGCACAGTCGTGTGTCCATAGGACGTACAATTATGCTTGCCTCACAGACTATATATAAAGCTTCTAAAAATGTTGTTTTACCCATAAAACTCACTTAATCAAGTCTTAGGCTATAAAGTCTCTCTTTTAACCTAATCATGGCCGAGAATGACCATGCTAACCTCTTGATGTTATAAGCAAGGCCAAGCCCAAAGCTCAAATCTAGACCCAAACCCTATTTACTTTATAATCCACTAGTGGTATAGGAAAAGGATAAGTGGTTTACTTCTTTTATAGTAGATCAAGCCGTTAAAAGAAACATTACAAGGCCTTTCTTGAGCATAAGAAGAAGAAATCGACTGCTTCTACTTCAAGTATATATGTTATTAAGAATAACTTTACTCTTGATTTATTTTAGGTTGTAGACACAGGATGTGGTACTAATATCACTTCTAATATATAAGGACTCAAATAAAGTAGATCTATTAGCTAAAGAGAGGTGTACCTATGTGTTGGGAATAGTGTAAGGATCCAGCTTTAGTTGTAAGAACTTATTATCTATATTTGTCTATTGAACTTTGTTTAGAATTAAAAAAAATATTTCTTTGAACCTATAGTTTCAAGAGATTTAATTTTTGTATCTTTTTTAGATAAGAAATGGTACTATTTCTCAATATTATAACCATTAGCTTAAATAGTATTTTTATGTAACTAAGTGCATGGTAAATGGGTTATATATACTAAAATTAGATAATAATAAAATTTTCAATGTTAATACAAGTATATATATTAAGACAAATGAACTGAATCTTACATATCTATGATATTATAAGCTAAGGCATATAAACCTAAAGTGTAGTTCAAAGCTCTAGTCCACTAAAGTTTTGCAATCATTTGATTTTCAATCTTATAATAGGTGTGAATCTTGTCTTATGGGCGAAATAGCCAAATCACCTTTCATTGCTTATAGGGAGAGGGTAACTGAACTGTTAAGGGTTATACATTATATGTGGATAAATGAGACATAGGGAACTTTACTTTATAACCTTTACTAATGATTTCAGTAGGTATGGATACGTGTTTCATATAAGACACAAATCAGAATGCTTTGACAAGTTTAAAGAATTCAAAAGCAAAGTAGAGAAACAATTTAGTAAAAGTATTAAAATCTTTTACATTGATCATAAAAGAAAGTACTTGAGTGATGAATTCAATCAATACCTAAAGAAACATAGTATAGTTTTACAACTCACACCTTTTAGTACATCATACCATAATGATACACCTGAATAAAGACTCCGACTTTGATAGATATGGTCAGATCTATAATAAGTTTTGGTGAACTATCTATGTTATTCTAAAGTTGTGCTCTAAAGACTATAATGTATATACTCAACTATATATTGTTCAAATCTATAAAGACAACTTTCTATGAGTTGTATACTAGGTGAAAGTGCAAATTACATGAAGGTTTGAGGTTGTGAAACTTATGTCAAAAAATTGACTTTGATTTAGCTAAGTTCCAAAGTTGACAAATGTATATTTGTGGATTACCTAATGGAAACTAAAGGTTATTATTTCTACCACTTGGATAAGTAAAAGGTTTTTATTGCTCGATTTGGTATTTTTTAAGAAAGGAAATTTCTTTGTAAAAGAATTGGTGAAAGGAATTAGAGTTCATTGAGACTCCTAAACTATAAATGTTTACAAATTTTAGACAAGATGATGTGCCACCTAATGTGGTTATGTAGGTCAGGTAGAATATGTCATGAGTTTGAGAGATATGAATAACTTTTGACTTAGTATAGTGATACTAGTCATCTCTGATAATGAGCCTAAAACCTATATTAAGGCTATGATAGATTAAACTTCAAAGTTTGAGGTCGACTTTATGTGCCAAAACCAAGTTTAGACTCTAGTGAATACATTTGAAAACCCATAGGATGTAAATAGGTTTTCAAAAAAAAATTGATATAGATGGTAACACGTATACTTATAAGGCATAACTAGTTGCTAAAGGTTTCAAAAAGAAACATGGTATTGATTATGATAAAACCTTTTCACTAGTTGCAAAGCCTAAGTTTATTCAGATTATGCTTGTGATAGTTGCATACTATGACTATGATATTTGATAAATAGATGTTAAACTATCTTCTTGAATGATAACCTTGTGGAAGATGTGTATATGATACAACATGATGGTTTCATTCTTGATGAACAAGTAGACAAAGTATACAAGTTGCAAAGGTTTATATATGGATTGAAGCAAGCTTTGAAGAGTTGGAGCATTCACTTTGATAAAACTATTTGAGAGTTCAAATTCATGAAAAATGAAGATAAGCCATGTGTGTACAAGAAGGTTAGCAGGAGTATAGTAGCATTCTTGGTATTACATGTTGATAACTTCTTGATTATCGAAAATGATATACCATACTTGTAAACTATCAAGACTTAGTTATCCAAGTGCGTCTCTATAAAAGACTTAGGAAAAGCAACTTACATTCTTGATATTAAAATCTATATAAATCTTACAGACTGCTTAGACTTGTCAAAACACGTATATTAATAAAATTTTGAAGAGATTTACAATGGATGAATCAAAGAAAAGGTCATTGCCTATGACGTATAATGTATATCTCTTAAAGGACATTTGTCTTAAAACACATGAAGAAAAAGAAAAGATGAATTATATTCCATATGTTTTTGTAATTTGATCAATCATGTGTGTGATGCTATGTATAAAGATTGAAGTCTTGTTTGCTTTGAATGTTTGTAATAAATATCAATCTCATCTAAGTGGAAAACACTTGACTGTTGTCAAGAATATCTTTAAGTACCTGAGGAGGAGTAAGGATGTACTTTTGGTTTATAGAGGAGAAGATGTGCTTATTGTACATAATTATAGTGATGTAAGTTTCCAAACGAATTATGTTGATTTCAAATCCAATTCAGTTTTTATGTTTTATTTGAATAGTGGATTAGTTAGTTAGAAAAGTTTTAAGTGGAGTATCATAACTGATTTTACTGTAAAGTCAAGTATATTGCTTTTTCTAAGGTAGTTAAAAAAGTAGTTTGGATTAAGAAGTTCATTACTAAATTAAGATTGGTTCCTAGTATGCTTGATCCTATAGACCTATATTACGACAATAATAGGGTCATAGCACAGACTAAGAAACCAAGGTCTCATCAGAAATTCCAACATATCTTTAGACGATTTCATTTGGTGCGAGAGATCGTGTAACCTTAGCATGTACAAATTGAAAGAGTAAACATAGATGAAAACCTAGTTGATCCAATGATTAAGTCTTTGTCATAATAGAGGCATGATAGACACATAGCTGCTTGTGGTATTAGACCTATGTGCTATAGTATAAGTGGGAGATTGTTAAGGTTAATACCCTATAGCCACGTGTCCATTATATATTCGTTGTATTTATTTGTATATCATAGTTATATATTATTATACTTGTACATTTTATAATATTAATAACGTGAAATATTTCAGATATATAGTTTTTTTAAACATATATTGTATCCTTAGAATAGTAAAATTGGAATGATAGATTCAAATGACTAATCATGCTTTTTATACATCTATATAATGACTATATTAGAATCAGTTTGTAATCTCAACATCACAATAAGATCAGGACATAAGTAACAATATAAAGACTATTATAGTATGCATGATTTTATCATGGTAACGATTTACACACACCACGGTAATTGCTTATAGCTTAGTCCGATATATAGGTGCATGATTTAGTCATCATATTCACTAGATATACCTTATGATAAGGATCTCATTAGATAGTACTGCCTATATCAATGGATCAATCTTAATAATTTGATGAGTACATATAGTCATCTAACTTGAGGTCTTTCAAACCATCTTATAATAGGAGTGGTACCATTTGATGTCATCAAATGTATCGTCATAATTAGGGTATTATAAAAATAAGTGATTAATCGTATCATTATCAGTATAGAGACTATGATATATCAACAGAGGATTCATCAATCTTGAGCATGAAATAAGTTAAGTTGTCAAAAACTATGAGTCTATGGCCACAACTAGATTGGTCGATGTCTTATCCAATCTCAGTTTAAACATATGCATTTACAATAATATCTAATATAGACATATATCTATATTTTAGTCTCTTGAGACATGGTAACAAATGATCATATTGTACGTTAGCTGTTAGGTTGATCAAGTCATAAGTTGGTTGCTGACACTTAACTATTTAGGTATAAATGATGTCTTGTTAAAGGTCACTCAAGGTCTGTGTCTATATTCGAATTGAATCTAAATGCTACTGAGATAGTATGTGGCTTATAGGTCATATACTATGAAGTTAATAGATTGAGGCAAAGGATTATCGTCTTGGTGAGTATATCATAGTCTGATATCTTGTTAAACTTGTTAAGTTCATTCATATCAGGGTTGACAAGTCAAGATCAAGGATTTGTCTTATTATACAATTGTGCATCTTTTGAGTCATGGATATGTCTCTTGATGGTTGACGAAATCCTAACGTGTTTAGATGAAATTAGCTTAGATAATTTGAAATTTAAATAATCTGATGACTCAAGAGCGTGCATGCCTTATGTACAAGCATACATGAAGTTATTTAAATAGTTATTGAATTGTGTGAACGTTACAATTATGTGCAATATGCATAAATCAAAGTAGTTACCAAACCTATATATACAGGCCATGACACTTAGTGTATGGGCATACATGTCATGGTCACAGGCTTGCATGTTTCGTGGTCACGCTTATGATTAGCTTCCTATATAAGCGAAAGCAATGAATTTTTCTGCACTCATACCCGTGACCTACCCAGTGGTAACATAGAATTTAGCCTCCTCATTGCTCTATGTGAACATTCGTAAGTGTCATTGGTCTTTCTGACAAAGTAGAACTCATTATTAGAGGTTCCAAGCCTCGAAAAGAATTGAAAATCTTCAATTATAAGTAGGTGTTTCAAGAAACACCCTATATTTGTTTAATTGTTAATCATGTGGCTTTTGAAAAACTTTAAAAAATGTTTCTGGTGTGTTTTTGTGATGCTGTAGATTGAGTCTTTAAAATTTTTGTTGCACGGTCACCTTTCATGCAACTTTGGGGAGACCTAACACACATAATAGTTGGAGGAGGGTAATGGCAACTCAATTAGGTGATCACGGTGGATTGAGCAAAGGATAATATAACTTTTAATTTCAATATGCATATTTGTGGCTGGATTTGGGTGGTCATTGGGGCTATTAGGATGGTTGGTTCCAAATGGGATTTGCCCTTGGAGATCAAATCAGCAGGGCAAAATATTGTTGTTGCAGTGTCCACTATTGCATAGACATTTCTAGCCATACTTTATCATTTCAAGTCAGGAATTTTCTTCCTCTTCGAGGGATGGGTGGTGCTAATGACCTCATTTTTGTACCTCATTTTGCCAGAGGCTAAAATTATGCCAATTGAGCAGATGGATAAAGTGTGGAGTATTGGTCTTGGAAGATAATTTTAGAGGAAGTGGAAGGAGAAACATGATTCAATTACCAAACTCAGTCAATCTATTGATGGTCAACTTGCAAATTAATTTTCCAGTTCTGCTTCAAAATAACCCAAAATATCTTGCAGCTAGTGCCTACAAGCCAACCATATTAGAAATTTAAGGTTAATTATCTGTGTCCAATGTAAAGAAAATATTCATTTATTGCGTGAATCTCTCTTCTTTCAATTTACTCCAAATTAATACTACAAGATCTCTCAGTAGGGAAACATAAAAGACTGCTTCGATGATGAAGATTATGATCAACTATTCGTTTTATTATAACATTTTTTACAAGAAAACAAAATACTAGTGGTAAGATTCCAATTTCCTATCTTCCATGTTCAACCCCACGTGGTACTATAGAGTCCAATGTACAATGCATATTTTATTTTTAATAATATCTCGTTTGTACTATGTGGTTCATCTCTATAAGTAATTGAAGTCAAGAGAGGCAGCTAATTTTTGTCCTTTTTCCCTCCAACTTTTAACTTAATATCTCAGTGTTCTGTGAGTGAGTTCTGGAAGAAATTTCAAGCTTTCAGCCATGGCAGTTGGTTTAGCAATAACTTCTAGTGAAGGCAGGCAATACAGTGGCAAAATGACTCTGTTTGTTATCTTGTCTTGTATGATGGCTGCCATGGGAGGAGTTATTTTTGGCTATGATATTGGAATTTCAGGTTTTGTCTCTTTAAAATCTTTCTCTTTTGGACTCTTTTCAGCCTTTATTTGGTATCCGTTGTTTCTAGACATCACTTAGCAAGAAGCAGTTTCTCTGCAGCAATTTTCAGGATACAGTATGTTAAATGTTTGACCTTGCTTTTATAAATCATGTCTTTTACATAAAGTTTATATACCCAGTTCCTACCTGAGTAATTGGCTGAGTAACATCTTTTTTCTGTCAAGTGAAGATCTTAATACAGAGTTGTTCTGGAGTCAGTCCACGTCACCATAATTTAGTTTAAAATTGTTTGGTCCAGGCAGACTTCTTCCTTGACAATTAGATATAGTTCAGAGTGTTATTTCTTTCTTTGCTGAGCTGGCGTCTTATCTCGTATATACTACACTGCAATAGGAATCTGTCTAGATTTCTTTATGAAATATATTAATTAACACCAAATATCCAAATATCTTAAAAGAATAGAAGCCAACATAGCATAATTCTTAAAAATATAAGAAGAAATATATTGTGAACTGTATAGAAATAGATGAGCTAAAATGTGATAATAGGAATAGTTGGCATGACAATAATTGTGAACACTTAGCACTTGCCAATTGTTAGAACTTAAAACTGACAAAGTACTTAATGTAGCTTTCAGAAGTCTCAGACAAAGAACAAACAAACATATATGTAATAGGCCCTTGTCTCTCTCTCACCAGTACCATTTAAAACATGCCACTGTTATCTCTTTCCATGTTTTAATTGTATTTGTAATAGTGCAGACTGAAGAGCTGAACTTTAATGGATGATTTAGACACAATTAGTGTTAATAGATTAGTCATATTATCTTGCCAAGATGAAAATGATTAAAAACATAAAATTGTGATGAAGGTGGAGTGACCTCAATGGAGTCATTTCTGAAGAAATTCTTCCCTGAAGTGTACACGAAGATGAAAGAAGACACAAAGATCAGTAACTACTGCAAATTTAATAGTCAACTATTGACTTCCTTCACATCTTCTCTCTATGTTGCTGGTCTTATTGGTTCCTTCATTGCCTCCTCTATCACCAGAGCCTTTGGCCGCAAGCCCTCCATCTTGGCCGGAGGCGCCGCCTTTCTTGCTGGTTCAGCCCTTGGCGGTGCTGCAGTTAATGTGTATATGCTTATACTTGGACGTATCTTGCTTGGAGTTGGAGTTGGGTTTGCAAACCAAGTAAGTGATTCATTACTTCTGAAAATGACAACGATGGAATTGTTTTGAACTTTTGATGAACATTATTCGCTGTCTTATTGGTTGTGCAGTCAGTGCCACTATATCTCTCAGAAATGGCACCACCAAGACACAGAGGAGCAATTAACAATGGCTTTCAATTTAGTATTGGCATTGGGGCGTTATCAGCTAATTTTATCAACTATGGCACACAAAAGATTGAAGGCGGCTGGGGCTGGAGAGTATCCCTATCAATGGCTGCAGTCCCTGCTATAATACTAACACTAGGTGCCCTTTTCCTACCAGAAACACCCAACAGCCTCATTCAACGTAGCAAAGACCACCAGAAAGCCAAACTGATGCTGCAGCGCATCCGTGGCACTCCTGATGTCCAAGCAGAGCTTGATGATCTGATCAAAGCAAGCTCCGTCTCGGAGGCCATTGACTATCCGTTTAAGAAAATCAGACAAAGAAAATATCGGCCTCAACTAACAATGGCAATAGCCATACCCTTTTTTCAACAAGTTACAGGTATCAATGTCATTGCATTCTACGCTCCACTCCTCTTCAGGACAATTGGAGTAGGTGAAAGTAGATCACTCATGTCTGCCGTTGTCACTGGCGTTGTTGGTACAGGATCAACATTCATATCAATGCTTATAGTTGACAAACTTGGCCGGAAAGTACTGTTTCTAATAGGAGGGGTTCAAATGCTTGTGTCGCAAGTAATGGTTGGAGTAATCATGGCAGCTCAGCTAGGCGATCATGGAGGATTGAGTCAAGGGTACTCTTATTTAGTGTTGATTCTGATATGTATTTATGTAGCTGGGTTTGGATGGTCATGGGGGCCACTGGGTTGGTTAGTTCCTAGTGAAATTTACCCTTTGGAGATCAGATCAGCAGGGCAAAGCATTACTGTCGCAGTGAGCTTTGTGTTTACTTTCATTGTTGCTCAGACATTTCTGGCAATGCTTTGTCACTTCAAGTCAGGGATTTTCTTCTTCTTTGGAGGCTGGGTGGTGGTGATGACTGCATTTATGCACTTGCTTTTACCAGAGACAAAGAATTTGCCAATTGAGCAGACGGAAATAGTGTGGAGAGAGCATTGGTTCTGGAAGAGAATCGTGGGGGGAATTAGTGAAGAGAGTAAAATGCAAGAAGTTTGATTCGGTTTACAAACATTATTGTTCATGTAAGTTTCATCTGCATGTGTGATGCATGATTAACAAGGCCAAATGACTTTCTCATCTGACCTTCCACAAAAGTACGTTTCCCTCCTTCAAGTTTGAAAATTTGTCATTTATCCATCTGTTATTTAATTCTATCGATAGAACTTGTTTGATTCTATGGTGTCTTTCTTAATAAAATTACAAAATTGTTCAATACACTTAATATAAATGTCAATTACTAATTTGTTGTTATTATTAAAATTGTGAAAATTCGTATGATCTTCATCATCAACCGTAATTGTTGAGAGAGAGTGCGAGTGTGGGAGACAGTTGGCTGGAGCATAAATAGTCTAATCGACCATGAGCACAAGGGAGGATGTTGTTTACAAAAATGGAGTCGCAATGATGTGAGAGAGCACAGTCACAAATATTAAGAGAAAGACACATGATAAGAGAGGTAGCCTCTGAAGTATTGTAAAGCCTCAGTCTAGTCTCTCAACACTTGTATGAGTGTTATCAATGTTGCTGGAGGTCATATCTAACTTCTGAAAACCAACTGAAAACAAACTTATTAAGCAAAGATAAAGAAGAGGAGGGTGCAGGGGATAGTGAGAAAATAGGAAGGTCCCTGAGTTCTATGTAAGCACAAAAACATCTCAATCAATGTTTTGTGAGTTGAAATTTTACTTTTACGCAAACACAAAGCCATCTTAATCAATAATAAAATCTATATATGTATTTTTGGCCATATTTTATTTTTCTTATTTATTAAATATTATATTAAATAATATGATAATACAATTTAAATATATTTATTTTATTTTGATTTTTATAAATTGAAATTTTAAAATTGTTTGAAAAGTCTAGAATTATATTATATTTATCATATAGAGAATTGCATCACAACATGATGTCTATTTATATAAGAGCAAAAAAAAATTAATTAAAATATATAAGCAATCAGTTGTTTAAACAACTTTATACAAAAAAAAAATTACACAAATTTATTATATTATAAGAGAGATTACTAATCTTATCCTTTTCTTTACCCTTTTCATTTAAATTTTGTTTACAATTATACACGAACTTTTCACTTAAAAAAACGTAGCAAAAAAGGTTATTGTATCAAACTCTTGATTCAAATAAGTATGATTTCATCATAATATTTGTAACATATATCAATAAGATGGCGTAAGTTAACTTTAAAATCTATCATATTATAGATTTTAAGTGATATTAAATAAATATAAATGTAAATTGTTGGATGAAGCTTATTATTAATTGAATTTAATAGTAGTATAAGTTAATTCTAGAAATGATAGAGCATAAATAATAAATCAAGGGTAAATATGAAATTAAACAACCAATCAAACGGTAAACCAAGGTGAATAGGGATAAATAGAACGGTAAATGATAAACTAGAAGGTAAAGGGGTAAATGGTAAACCATGTAGTCAATTAAGGGTAAACATGGGTGAAAAAAAGGCTAAATAGTAAACTAGGGGGTAAGTTAGGCGTATATAGGTGTAAACCAGGGGTAAGCATAAATTGGAGCATAAGTTGAAATGTAATCAAGCCTTTAACCCACAATAATCAAGCAACTCAACAACTATAACCCTCAAACTAGTGCAAACTCATCAAATATTCCAACTATAAGTCATCATAAAATCATCAAACAAACATCCATAAAAAGGTAGATTTAATGAAGCTTAAACACAACTTAAGGACTAAGTAAACTTACTTGATATAGCAAACATAAGGAAGAGGAATCAAGTTTAAAGGAAATAACTTCTATTCACTTGATTCAAGACACCACAAATTACTCTTTTTGACATAATTGGATAAAAAGCAAGAAAGATTGATCCCAGTCTAAAGGAATTAGTCCACCAATAAGGATCTAATTCACCACCAAACCCCTTTACAAAAGGAAATGGATAAAAGATGAGATGATGAATGCAATAACATAAAATTCTTAAGTTCAAAAGGTTTTCAATTTTTCATATCAACAAATGCTAATTACAAAATGTGTTAGGAGCCTTTATATAGGCCAATTAAAAAACATAAAATGACTAAATTATCCTTAAAAATAAAGTACAAAAAAAGGGTAAAGGGCATGCAAGTAAACGAATACATTAATGCATGCATGTAGCAACAAGTAGACATGTCACCCACTCTAGAATGCAGGCACCATGATGAGCAATGCAAGAGTTTAGGTGTCATGGTGATGCTTTGAGGTATCATCCTCCTTAGGTTGGAGACGATTTGACCTTAAATTTTAGCTTTCAACTTTATTAAGCTATTACCAATTTTTTTGCCACAAGTAAAACAAGCTTAGATTTGCATTTACTTAAAAATTGATAAACTAGGTTTGTATCATGGAAGAGACCTTTTCTTGATGGTAATAGGGATAATGTGTGGCTTGGTGACATAGGGGTAAAGGTAATAGTTTTATAGTTGAAATTGAAAGAATAGGTATTATCTTTCCCATTGTATAAAACCTCTATAATGTTAGATTCGAATAAAATTAAATGCAAACACACACACACACACACACACACACACACATATATATATATATATATATATATATATATATATATATATATATATATATATATATATCATGTTTGTATTCATTTGTTATGATTCAATTTGTGTTTGGATTCATATTTGTTGAATATTTTTATAATAAAGTTTGGATTCGTGTTTGAGTTTGAGAGTTGGGTTTAAATTCAGTTTGTATATATTCATGTTTAAATTCATTCGTTATAATTTAATTTGTGTTTGGATTCATATTCGTTGAATATTTGTATAATAAAGTTTAAATTCGTGTTTGGGTTCGAGAATTGAGTTTATATTCAGTTTGTATTTGTGTTCATATTCACGTTCAATTTTTATAGTTCGTATTTATATTTTATTAAAAATTATAATTAATAATATATAATTAAAAAAATTTAATTTAAGTTTGGGTTGGCATTCATGTTTAGTTTGTACAATTTGTGTTTGGCTCGTATTTACAAATTTTTAAAATCATAGTTCAGGTTTGTATTTGTGTTCAAATTCAAATAGTTTATTTTGAGCTCGTTCAAGCCAAACTCAAAAAAGAACCTGAATATATTCAATTCGAATCTAACCTTAAACCTCTTTATCATATAACAGTGGTCTATCAAGCAATAAATGACAAGCATCCATGTACACACATCACATATAATCTTATCAACAAACTTCTTACTTAGGGATAATAGGATAACAATTTGTTTACTTGTATTATATCTACATTAGTGAGCCATTGTAATTGGTAAGGCTTGGTATGATCAGTTGTAGGTAGCTCTAGTTTTTTTTCACTAGGGTTATAGATGCCACATTAGTACAATTTTCACTATTAATGATGACCAAGCACAATTTTTCTTTGATAGTGCATATAATGCAAAATAAATTTTCCCTTGGATCTTCATGTACACTTATTTGTGGTGGCAATAACTTCCTTTTTACAAGAAGTTCCCCTTGTCTAGTATGATAATAATCTCTTCCTTACTCTTGGTTCCATTTTTTCTTTTAATAGTGTCATCTTGCCAAGTGTCTTCAATATCTTTAATAAAGTTGTCTGAATGCTCATGAAACCAATTAATGCCAATAACTATGAAGTCTATGCAATTGGGCATAAGATCGACATTGTTAATCTATTGGAGTGGGCATGCAAATGCAAGAATTTTCAATTGTTCCACGTGCACATGTCACAATTGTGGCGTGATTCAATAATGTGTCAGATTGCTACCATATGGGTGGGTCAATACTAAAACACTGATTTTAGGTAGGCTACATATAATGAGAACATCAATCCATTGAGTAATCAATCTAATTAGGTTTGTCCTAGAAATTTGGGAGTGATACAGTCGACGATGATACACAAATATCAATTTGGTCACCCCTTTAACATAGCAAGATGACCATCACGAGGAGAGAAAGTGAAATAATGTATATGAAGTCGTTGCCACTGATTAGGCCATACCAAACTAAATTATCATAGTCTTACACCAATTCCTAGTACTCCCTTATCAAGTATTTCAAGCTAATGAATTAGGCATACTTAATCATGTAGAAGTAATTGTGTTTTGTTATATAGCAAGCAAGGTTTGATAGCATATGGTGGATCTAAATTAGTTGAGCGACAATATTAATATCTTGTTATGTTGTATAGATTGTTTATTGGTATGCAATAATGTTAATAATGGTGTTATGTTTTTTTTTCTTTTTTGTATATTCAAATGCAATAAAGTTCAATGTCAAGCGACGATCAATGTTGACTATTTTTCTTATTATCTGGAATGTTTTTGTGATGTAACAACGATAGTACTATTGATATGATTTATATATATATTTTCTACATGTAAAGTTTAGTAACATTGCATGCCCAGTTTATGGTCATATTGATTCCTTTTTTATACTGTCATATTGGTTCCTTTTTTATTGCCATATAGGTTCATTTCTAATGTTCTAACTTGTTTTTCAAATTCATCCAATGTTTGTAGATTTTTGCTTGTCTGAAGTTTGGTTTATCAAACAAAGTATGTTTCACTCACGCCACCAACAACTAGAATATACTTTGCCCAAAAATCACATATGCTCTAAGCATCAATGTATGTCATATTCCATTACAATGTGCATTAACTGATGTGTTTACTCCTTACCTGTAGTAACCATAAGCATTAATGTTTATCATCATATATGGGAACAGTTGACTATGATGGGAATGATGACAATATTTAGATTTGTGAAGCAGTAAACCTTTTTGTTGTTTGTTTGTCCCTCAATGAGGATCAAAAGTCCTTAAGATACACAACTAAATGAGGCCTTATGATGTGTATACTTCTAACATGAAATGGAAAGTCAAGGGTTGGAAAAAAAAGATATGTCTTACATTGAACTTTATGCAAGGTATTTTTTTAACTCAAATTTAGTTGAGTAATTTCTAGTACAAGTGTTGAAATTTCAAGATGAAGAGAACAATAAGTATTATGCATTGACATTTGTCACCATCAGAAACATTGTTGCACCAATCATTCCTGGTAGTATACATTGTGAAAAAGTAAAACAACTTGCCTATTGAAGTTTAGGATTTATGTTTTACTCTTAAAACAATATTGTTGTATTTGAACTTTATTAAATGGGAAATTAATTAAAATATACAAAAAAAATCAATAATTTATAGAATTTTAAACAAAAAAAAAAAAAATCAATCAATCAAATTTTTCAACCAAATCTTCAGGTTCTTTTACTATGTTTTTTTTTTTTTAGAGAAAATTTTGTGTGTAAAGTGTAAACAAAGGTTATGTTAAAATGAGTAAAGAAAAGGGCAAAAAGGGTATTCTCTCCTATAATATGATAGATTTGTATGATTTTAATTTTTGTATAAAATTGTATAAGCAACAATGGTAAGCTGGAAAAATTAAGAGTTAATTTTTTTGCAAATTATGTCAAAGGTTTGGCTTTCCCCCTTTTTTATACCTAGGGCCATTTTCAACAACTTCCCTACAATATAATGAATTTGTATAAATTTATTTTTTTGTATAAAATTGTGTAACTGATTTTTTGTATATTAATTAATTTCTTTTGTTTTAAATTTGCCAATGAATTCATTATTTAGTTAAGTAATTTATTATCTATTTAATCTATTTTATTAAATTATTATTAGTCACCCAGTTACTCCATAATTATTGAATGTGATAGTGTGGTACAAACTATATTGTTTGTAATTATTTAGTTACAAAAATTATGAATTAATAAAATGGAAAAGAGAAAATTTATACAAGAGGCTATAAATTTTCACAAGAAATTTCATTGTAAACATAATATGATATGTTTAGTACAAAATATGTGTAACAATGATGTATGTTGTCCTTCTATGTCACGCTAACATGATCATCTATATATCAATCAATTAGAAAGCACAAAATCATGTTAGAACCTCAAAACGTGTCACAAAGGTAATGTTGAATGCATTATGTATAAATAACCCTTTCGCGCACCTAATGTCATCGCATGCATCTAGTCGATCATGGAATAATTATTGATTTTATTGAAATGTTTTCTTGAAAATGAAGATCTTGTTCTTCGTGAGGTATTCTATAAACATTAAGGTGAAGACCCTGCAATCTCTAGTTCCAAGCTTTTATTTTGACAGTTCAATTTTTGTCTAAAATACCAATTTCTTTGCATAGGGTGTTTGTTCTATTTTGTTCCAGTTATTTGATCTTAGAATCATGTTGGAGATATAAGTGGAAGGTGCCATGATTTTCTCAAATTTTGCTAGGTGTCATTGGTGAATGTGTATGATGAGTCATACATCGTCATCATCTAACTAGACAAGTCTAGTACACTATAAACCCATAGTTGGTTATCAAATTTAATAGGAAATACACTTGCCATGATTACATGTATTAACAAATAACTATTATTATGGCCACATAAAATTGGCATATAAATTGAATAAAACAATACACACATTTTCCACCTTACTCCATGGCTAAAAAGCTAGTTCAAGATTTGTATTCCCATTAATAACATCGATGATCAAATATGACCATTGATATTCTATCCCTTGCTTGTAATATTTATTAATATCGTGATCAAAGACTAAGATGAATGTCATATCCATTATTGTTTACATAACCTCGATATGTTATCAATGCAACAGTCGTAGGAACGTGTTTATATGTCCTTGGCAAATCAACATCCATTAACTTTATTAGGATTTAGAAAAACAACTAATTCCATTGGTCAAATCATTAAAAAATAGACATATACTTGTACATTGTCATTTAGCCATTGTTTCTTTTTTATCAACAATGACAAAAACTAGTCCTATCATGTAGTACCTAACTTGACCATATAGTATATGGTATCTTTCTTGGTTATTTTATATTGCTCTTTGATTGTGGGCCCAATTATTTAGCGTTAACGATGTATGTGAGGCTTGTCTTTGGGGTTCATGAATCGAGTTTTTTAAGAAGGCCCATTCTTACACATCTTTCAAATAATGATCATAAAGCGTTCCTATACACCTAGCCCTGTTTGAAGACAAAAATAGATTGGTTTCCTTTGTTGATCAAGGGAATGTTAACATCCATAACCTATAATGATAAATACACATTTAATAAAGTTTTAAACAAAATCGTTAACAAAACATTAAATAACAACTCGTAAACATCTTAATACATGTACCTGTCTTTCCATCGAAGTGTGAGTATCTAACTCATGCATAAACAACAACAAGATGCCTCAAAGCTCTAATATAGACATCCTTTTCTCCACATCATAATATAAGATAACTTGTCGGAGCAACCACTAAGATTTCAGCCTGTCATTCATGCAAAAGCTAGAGAATCAAACCGTACATCCACCTTGTTTAATTGAAACCAAAACTCCACTATCGAATCACCCTTGTTAATCTGTCAAAATAAAATCGAATGAATAAACACCAACTAAATCGATGTTCATCTATGTTCAAAAAGTGGTCAAAGTAAGTTTATCAAAAATGGGTGATCTGTGGGTCAATTAACCTTTGTTGAATGTTATTGATAATGTCTTTATGTGATCGCAATGTTTGTTTAATTTGAAAACTATGACCCTCATTATACTTAATTCGTTTTATAAACAATCTCTACAAAAACAAACAACAAAAAATAATTTATTAATTAAAAACAAATTGATATGACATGTCTTGGTTTCGATGAATAATATTGAATCAACTTTTCTATTATCTTAAACAATAAAAGTAATAGTCATAGTATATTTTGTCAATTGAGGAGTAAGTGTATGGATAAGCTAGCAGCTTACCCAAATAAGAGTAAGTGGCATATATATAATATTAATTTGCTCCTTAAATTCCTAGTTTATCATTTCAACCCTTAAAAATAGCCAATCACATAGATAAAATGTATATTTGCCCCCTTAATCTCTCGATTTATCATTTCGTGGCCCAAATAAGGTAAGTTGGGAACTAAACTTGCTCTTACACTACTACACCAATGACAAAAAAATCTATAGATTCTGCCATTTTTGGCACTAAATACATTAAATAAACTACCCAAACACCATTATAACAAATCATAACAACAAAATCTCATTTTCTATTCATGAGATTTAAATTATAAATGCTAGAACCCTAAACTACATTACTAATACAAACTTTACTATGCTACAAAACAGGAAAATTGGAAACACTAACTTGTGTAATTTTCAGATGTTTCACATGCTGTCTTTGGTGACGCAACAATGGTAAACCAAATAGATTAAGAGTCAAATCTAATTTTCAGTGAGCATTGCTTTCACAACTTAGGGTGAGAGCTTGGGTTTTCCTTTTTTTTTAATAATCAAAGGCATTTCCGACAACTTTTCTATAATGTGATAAATATATATAATTTTTTTTTAGCAAATTGCATAAGCTGCTGATTTATTTGTTGTATATTTTAATTAACTTTTCAAAAAACAAACAACTAATTAAATACTTACTAATAAAAGGAGTCTCCACCTTTATTATATTTTATTTCAAAAAAATTAAAAATAATTAATCAAGATTAAATAAATATAAAGTAATTAATCATATCATACTAGATTACATTAAAATGGTTATATTTTTTAATTTTATCAATTACCACATGATGTATATAGTTAATGCCCTATTATTTTTTTATACCAATTTTACTTTTAAAAATATAAAAATAAAAATTATATTTGAAAATTAGATTAAAAATACAAAAAATACGCATAAAACAAACTTACATAAAAAATATCAGAAAAACAATAATTTTAAAAAATTACAAACTCTTCCTAATTGTGTGACACATAAACCCAACAAATTTAAGAAATAATAAATTTGCTCCATATCGTGTGCACACATAACTTAATTTTTTCAAAATTTGCAAAATTCCCCCTATAATCTGATTCTATGCTATGTTGCATGACGTTGCATAACTCAACTTCTCAAATCGGATCACTCACACGGTAGCCAACATCTTGATCTGAAAAATAAGTCGTCCGGCTTTCTGATATCCCGACATTCTTCTACGCGTTCAATTCTTATTGGAGCACCTCCCTTACAGGTTTTAAAATTTCTCCAAGCGACTTTGTAATCCTCCCTCTACAACTAATTTCACGTAACGAAAAAGAAAAGGTAAAAACTTGACTGTCTGGCTGCTCCTTTATCAATTCGATCGTTCTTCAGCTTCTTCAATTCGCAAAAAACATAACAAGGTCAGAAAATTAGGTTTTCTTGATTCTGGTTTTGTTTTCGATTATTGATTCTCCTGATTGTTAAACCATCAGTTTTTGATTTAATAATTTCCACGCCGTTCTTGTTTGTACTTTGGTATTTTACTATGTTTTCTGTGTATGTCGCGTTTTGATGAGATGCTTAAATTTTTTATTTCATGATTCTGTTGAGTAATATTGGTATTATTTTTTGAGTTTGATTGATGAAGAATAAAATAAAGAAAAGATAAATGACGGCTTTTTTTTCTTTGTTCTATGAAAATTTTGATGAATAATTATTATGTGTTTGACTAGTGATTCGTATCTTTCATCTGACAATCAAGTAAATTAAGGTTACCTTTGGTGTCAAGAGTTGGGCTGGTGAATTTAATGGACTTGACATCGTGCTTTTTAGAAAAAGAATAGAGATTGACATCTTTGATTCCCCTGAGTTTCCATTTCGACTTTTATTATGTACTATCAACTGTAATTGAAGATTTCTAAAAAGTTTAATTGTTTAAGTTGATGTTAATAATTTTCTTGGAAATAGAAAATTTTGTGTGGCTTTTGTTTTCTTCGACATGAAATATACTTTCTTTTTTTTTTCTCTTTCATTGTCCTTTCTTTTTAGCTGGCTTTATTTGATTTTGAGGAGATTTAGTAGATTTCTGTTTATGTATAATCTTTGATAGTACATCTCTCTTATATTAACTTTGTAACAGGTTTATTGTTAGTGTTTTTGAACTACGCCTTTGATCTTCGTTATTGGATCAATGCCTTCCGCTGTCTCTCCACAGTGGCAAGAGAAGGCTAGTGATTTCTTTTCTTCATCAGGTATAAAGATTAATTCTATAATTCATCATCTGCTTGCTTTTTTATTTTTTTTGTATGGGATGTTTGATTGAGGTTTTAATGTAGTGGTGAAGCTTAAACAGGCTGGGCAATCAGCAGAAACATTATTTGGGGGAGTTGCAAAGGATGCTAAAGGTAATGTCACTGATGTGGCAGAACGAGTTGGTTCAATGGTCAAAAGCCAATGGGCACTTTTTCAACAGCCATCAACCAGACATGCCATTCAGGAGCGTCTTATTACTGCTGCTGCTACTACTGGTACTTTTTTGAGGAGAGGCTTCTCAGAAACAAAAGACAAGGTTGCTGTTGGGAAGACGAAAGCTGAAGAGGTACTAATGTCAGAAACTTACTTTTGGATTTTATATGGTATTTTGATAGATATATGTATCTAAAATTTTTCAGGTATTAGATATTCTTTCACATTTTCCATTTTTGAATTCATCTTAATGGTACTTATGTGTTACTAACTCATGAGATGATATAATAATATAAGAGTTAATGTAGTAATTTTTGACGATATGTCCAGTAGAACAACTATATGATTATCTTTGATTACAGCAGCCTGAATATGTTTATTTACAAGTTAATATGATGACTGATACATGAGATGGTGAATCTATTCCAGGCCGCAAAAAAAACTGCACAAAAAAGCAAGACTATTTTGACTGATATTGAACGTTGGCAGAAGGTATAAGATTCTGAGGCTAATTCTTTGTTTAACTTTGGTGAATTTTCATGAAATTTCACTTATTTTTATCTTGTTTATCATTTACAGGGAGTTGCAAGCACTGATGGTAATTTTTTTAAATCTTTGTTTGTTCTTTGAATTTAGACTTGTATTTGGGGCTTGTCTTTTCTTAACCACTTCAATTTTCAAATTATGGTTTTTAGTTCTAGATTCTTTTATTCTTATCTTTTCTTTGTGGATGATTTGGTGAATTCCATTTGTGAGGCTTCAGGTAAGATGCTATGTGTAATCTAAATCAATGTTACAGAGCTGGTATTAGCCTGTACTTAAATCGTCTAGAAAGGTTTGTTGCTCATCAGAAGTGTACAAATTAATAAAGTTTCATTTAATCATTATTTGTTCTGGTCAGGTATGGAAGCTGGAGGGTTAAGCAATGATTTGGCATTAGTTCTTTTAGTGGCAGCTAGCTCTCATAACTTTCCTCAAGATTTAGTTTTATAGTTTAGGGTATAGATATTGATCCTCCAATTATGCATTACATCTTCTAATTTTCTTTGATATTTAGTGCTTAGTCATTCCTATGTTCAATACTAGACTTTTGATTTTTACACATTTCATTATGCTTTATACGTGGGCCTGGCTGCTGTGATTAGTGTCTGTTATGCTTATACATTGGTTTATTTCTGTGTTAATAGTTACTTATCTCTTTTGAATCCCTAGTATTTGGAGTCCCAATTGAGGTTTCTGTACAACGTCAACAATATATCAAGCCCTTTCCTTATATTTTGGTCAAATGTGCAGATTACCTCATATTATCAGGTATATATGAAGATTAAATGTCATAAATTGGTGGTTCTGGGATATGAACTGTAATATATGTTAGTTTGGAGGGTAATCATTGATTACATTTAACCTCTAGGTCTAAACGCGCAATACATGTTTAAAATTGAGGGGGATAAAAAGGTCATTCAGCAACTAGTTTCTACCTACAATCAAGGTAACTTGACATTTTGTTCTCAAAGTTGACTGTTATATATTTGGATGACATCATCCCTTGATCTATCATTTTTGCATTGTACAGAGTACAATGCTTCACTGCCAGAGGGTGTAAATCCAATTGATGTTGCAGCTTTGATAAAATGCTACCTTGCAAGTCTTCCAGAGCCACTGATAACTTTTGAACTTTATAACGATATAAAAGGTGCTCGTTCTAGCATACACACAATGAGAAACATACTGAAGAAGCTGCCCAGTGTAAACTACATGACACTAGAGTATATTACTGCACTACTGCTTCGTGTTAGTCAGAAGTCACTTCTTAATAAGGTAAAAACATCTCTGGCTTTGGCTCTCAGTCTTTTTCTTTCTCACACACACATTCTTTTGTTTCACTATAGGCTGGGAGCTTGTTAGCACCTGCATTTGCTTGAACTCCTTGCCTGATAGATTTCTCCTGTTGGCTATGTGCTTGTATTAATTGACAACAATTTAAATCAGTCTGCCTCCTTTATTATGTCTAACATTACTTCTAACATCTTCAAAAACTTGTTAGCTAGGTGTTGTTTAGTTGATAAACTGTATCGAGTGTTTGTTTACTTCTCGGCAGATGGATGCTCGTAGTCTTGCCATGGAAATGGCCTCTGTTATTATGTGGCAGAAAGATCGGAAACCAGACTCCTATAGGCAATATTGGAGTCATTCATCTAGAAGTTCTTCAAAGAACACGGAAGCAACACCCGATTTCAGTGCTTGGGACATGCTAGCTGGTTAGTGATACTGTCTCATGCTTAATAAAACCTGTCTAAATTTGTCAGGAAGAATTCAAATAATTACAAAATAAAACTACTAGCGAAATATTATTTTTCTTTCTTTGTGCAATTAAATGGGTAATAGTAACATAAAAATAATAATCAATTACACCTATAAGAGCACTAAAATTTTACATGGAAAACCTCGCAAAAGCAAAGGTAAAAAACCACGAGACCAAGTCCAAATAAATTTTTTTACTAATAAAATTAATGGGTATAATAAATTCTTCTTCAGATTATCTAGAGATTATCAACACCAATAACGTCACCAAAGGTGGATTCAATAAATAAACTCAAACTGAAATAACAGAGTTTAAATTAAATGGGTATGTCAAAATTAACTAACAAAAAAGGCAGATAAAGATTATTTCCATTCACCTTGTAGAATTCGTTGATGTGAACAATATACTAGAATTTCATCACAATCAGGTAAAAATCGACCATCCGATTGAGGCAAAAGCTAACTGACTTGTTGGTTATTTCACATAGCAAAAGACCCAAAAAAATCCTTTTCTTCTTATGCAAGTTGCTCTCTAACCTGGCTCATCACTTTGTATTCTTTTTATATTAACTTGTCTTAGGCTTCTTTGTTTTAATTTGCTTGTTAGGCCCACTCATGCAGGACCCATTCAACAAATCTCCCCTTCGTGCACAAGTGGGAGAGAGAGCCATACCCGCAATTTTTTTTCAAGCAACAAGTTTTTTTATAGATAAAACTTTAGTCATCATGTCAGAGCCATTATCATCAATATGTACCCTTTTAAACTGAAATAATTTCATCCTTAGTACATTTTAAATCTAGTGATACCTCAAATTAATAGGTTTCAATTTAGAATGAAACATTGAGTTCTTACTTAGATAGATAACACTTTGACTGTCACAAAATAAAATATATCTGTTTTGTTCAAAACCAAGTCTTGTAAAAATTTCTTCATCCACAAAAATTCCTTGCTGGCTTTACAAATTGCAATATACTTAGCCTCAATGGAGAATAGAGCAACACATTTTATGATTTAGATTGCCAAAACATAGCTCCTCCTACAAAATTCATCAAATACTTAGAAGTAGACTTTCTAGAATCCACATCACTTGCCATGTTAGCATCTGTATAGTCATCTAATATAGGTTTACCATCACCTAAACATAAGCAAACATTAGAAGTACCTCTAAGATATTTGAAAATTCGTTTCACTGCAGACTAATGTTTTTTTCCAAGATTTGAGAGATATCGACTAACAACGCCAATAGCATGAGCAATGTCAGACCTTGTAAATACCATAATATACATCAAGCTATTAATTGCGGATGCACATGACACTTTATTCATTTCCTCTTTTTCATTCTCACTTAAAGGATACTATATAACACTTAACTTGAAGTGACCCGCAAGTGGAGAGTATACAGGTTTAAGATTGCTCATGTTGAACCTATGAAGAACCTTCTCAATGTAGTGCTGTTGTGACAACCATAACTTTGTATTTTTCCTATCCCGACAGATCTTCATACCAAGAATTTGTTTTGCTGATCCCAAATTCTTTATTGCAAATGATTTACTAAGTTGTGACTTTAATTTATTAATCTGCTCATATCATAACTAACAATTAACATGTTATCCATATAAACCAAGAGAATAATAAAATCATCATAATCAAATTTCTTTGTAAAAACACAATAATCAGAAGTGGTTTTTACATTCCTATTATCCATTATAAAGGACTCAAATTTTTTGTACCACTGTTTTAGAGCTTGTTTAAGACCATACAAGCTCTTTTTCAATTTACATACAAGATGTAGTTTACACCTTGAATCATTCAAGTTGTTCCATATAAATTTCCTCCTTTAAGTCACCATGGAGGAAAGTAGTCTTCATGTCAAGTTGTTCAATCTCCAAATTCAGGTTGACAGTTAACCCCAAAACAATTCTAATATAAGACATCTTAACCATGGTGAAAAAATTTCTTCAAAGTCAATTCCCTTCTTCTGACCAGAACCCTTCACAAGCAATCTTGCTTTGTACTGTGGCTGTGAGCTATTGTTTTCATTTCTTTATCCTTGAAACCCATTTGTTCTTCAAAGGTCTCTTAACCTTTGGCAGTTTCACAAACTCATAAGTATGATTCTCATTCAAGGAATTCATCTCATCTTACATAGCTTTTAGCCATTTATCCTTCCATTTATCCTTATGAGCATTAACTATGATTTCTTCATAGCACTCTAGTTCTCCCCCATCAGTCAATAACACATAC
Source organism: Anacardium occidentale (assembly GCA_026122585.1). NCBI lineage: Eukaryota > Viridiplantae > Streptophyta > Magnoliopsida > Sapindales > Anacardiaceae > Anacardium > Anacardium occidentale. Next base: position 90,135 of record JAJEJH010000460.1, read on the forward strand.
TCATGAATTGGAAATCTCTGGGGAGGTTTCTTGTCTCTATTAGATCTTTTAACTTTAAAATATTAGAAAGCTACTTTGAAGTTGGTTAATTAATATGTTCATCACCATTAACCCCAGAAGTATCATCATGTGTGTGCTCATCAACCTGATCTTGAATATCTCCATCATCACCATGATTTGATGTAGAAGTCTTTAGACTCTATAGGTAATTCATCAGTAAAAGGCTTTGAATTTTCAAGTTTATCAAAATCCTCAATAGTTTGGTCTTTAAGAAATATTACGTCTCTGCTTCTTATGATCTTCTTATCAACTCATCCCCATCCTTATAACTCATGAAGATACATTTGTTTGGACTTGACATCAAGCTTCGACCCTTCATCTTTTGGAATGTGAACAAACATCCTACGACCAAATACTCTCAAATAATCATAAGAAACATTTTTCCCCTTCCACACTTTTCTAGCTATCTCCGTTAAGAGGAATTGAAGGTGAAAGGTTAATAAACTTTATTGCAGTTAACATTGCTTCACTCCAAAAGGTTTTAGGGAGTTTACCATGAGAAAGCACATCTAATCCTTTCTACAATGGTTTTATTCATTCTTTTAGCAACTCCATTCTATTGAGGTGTTTTAAAAATTATTTTCTACAAGGGCACGTGGAATCCTATGTGAATCAACAAGGACCACCTTGCAAGGCTAAATACTCTTGGGTGACGGATAGCGAAGTAGTACCGTGAGGGAAGGTTGAAAAGAACCCCTGTCAAAGAGTAAAATAAAACATGAAATTGCAAGCTCCGAAGCGGTGGGAGCATACAAGACTAAGGCTCTAACCGCGTGCCTATTAAAGAATGAGTCGACGACTCAGTCTCTACAATATTGCTTAAAAAGACCTTTGTATTCACCTTCATTATTTGCAAGAACATAAATTAATTTTCTTCCCTTTTCTCTCCCAACAATAGTATGGAAATGCTTGAATACAGTCAACACCTGGTCTTTACTTTCTAGAGGATAAGCCCACAATTTCTTACAACAGTCATCAATAAAAGTAACAAAATACCAACAACTACTAAGAGTTCTATCTTTATAGTACAAAATCAGTATGAACCAAATCAAGAATATGTGAACTCTTATGAGAAGATGAACTCTGAAAAGAAACCCTATGTTGTTTGCCATATAAACACTCAGTGTATACTTTAAAGGTTGTACCTTTCAAGGAAAGTAGATTCCTCTAAATGAGTAAGCCAAGTCCCTTCTTAGTAAGATGCCAAAGCCTTTTATGTCATAACTTAGTAAAGGTATCTTCAACTGCATTCACATATTCTTTGCATATCTTGACTTGAGTGTAGAGAGTATTTTACTTTTTTCCTTTGGCCACCACTAGATTACCCTTGGTGAGTTTTCATATCCCATTGCCAAAGAAGTTATAATACCCCTCATCATCAAGGACACCTGTAGAAATCAAGTTAAGACACATATTAGGAACATGTCTCACATCATTCAACCACAATTTACTCCCATTATTGGTTTTCAAACAAATTTATCCCATACTGATAACTAGCAGATGCTTCATTACTCATGCGAATAATAACAAAATCACCACTAGTGTAAGAAAAAAAGATATCATGTGTAGAATTAACATAAAATAAAGTTGCAGAATCAATAACCTAAGTAAAATCATGGCATGTAACATTAACACTGTTATCATTGTAAGAGATAACAACATTACCATCGAGAACAACTAAAGTTGTTGTTGTCTTCTTATCTTCAGATTTCTCTCCTGATTTCTTCTTTTTCCACTTCCTGCAGAACCGCGTAATGTGACCAAACTTACCATAGTGATGACAAATAATACCCTTCCTAGACTTTTATCTACCTTTTGACTTCTCATGATTGTCTGAATTTTGGGAGACTCTAGTTTTACTTCTCTCTCATTTTTCTGTAACAAGTGCTTCTGACTGCGTAGAGAAACCTGATTAGTTCCTTCTATTATCTTCATTGAATAAACTCTCTTTTTCTAGGTCCATAGTTAACTTATCGTTAGGTGCATACTTATTGAGAGCAATTACTAATGTTTTCCACCTGTTAGGTAAGATACCGAGAAGCAAACAAGCTTGCAACTAATCAGACAACACAATCTCCTGGTTAGTCAATCTGTTCACTGTATCCTAAAAATCATTCAAATGCTCAAGAACTATTGTCCTATCCTTGAATCTCATTTGAATCAGCTTCCTCATAAGAAAAAGCTTTATTATGGGGAGTTTTTTTCTCATACAACTCTAATAATTTCTTCCTGAGTAATATGGTGAAACACTGTATTATCTATCTATTGTCTGATCAAATCCATTGTTTTCCTTTATTGCTTTTCGCATTTCTTATCAGTTTTAATTGCCTTAGATTTGATGTCACCTCCCTCAATTAGGTCATACATATCCCTATAGTGTAAAATATACTCCATCTTCGACTTCCATATAGATTAATTAGATGAAGTAAAGTTAAATATACTGCTATCAAAATCCTCTATTATGAATACACAAAAAAACCTAGCTACTCTGAACAAGACTTTGATACTAGTTTGTAGGAAAAAATCCAAATAATTACAAAATAAAAATACCAATAGAATAATATTTTTCTCTCTTTGTGCAATCAAGTGGGCAATAGAACAAAAATAATAATGAACCACGAAAATAATAATCAATCACTCTCACATGAACACCAAAATTTTACATAGAAAACCTTGTAAAGGTGAAGGTAAAAAATCACAGGACCTAGTTCAAATAAAAAACTTCTACTAATAAAATTAATGGTTACGATAAGTTCTTTTCCAAATTATCCAGAAGTTATCAATACCATTAACATCACCGAACGTGGATTCAATAAATAAACCCAAACTAAAATAACAAGGTTCAAATCAAGTGGATACGTCAAAACTAAGCAACAAAAAAAACAAATAATGATAAGCTCTGTTCACCTTGTAAAACTCGTCGATATAATTAATATACTAAAATTTCATCACGATTGGGTAAGAATCGACCATCCGATCGAGGCAAAAGCTGACTGACTTGTTGGTTATATTAGGCAGCAAAAGACCAAAAAAATCCTTTTCTTCTCACGCAAGCTGCTCACTTACTGGCTCACCACTTTTTATTTTCTTTTTATATTAACTTGTCTTGGGCTTCTTTGTTTTAATTTGCTTGGCAAGGCCCACTTGCGTGGGATTGAGTCAACAAAATTTACATAGCTTGGGATTATAGTGTAAGTATTGCTGCAGACTTGTTATTCAGTTGGATAGTTCATGTAATTAATAGATTTCTGTCATAACTGGTGTCTTAGAAGTCACCCTGTATGCAACAAGGTGCATAAAACCCTTCCATACGAATCTTCAAAGGTGTGAATATTACTTTTGGCAATCTTCCTAGTCTTAAAAAATATTAAATGATTAAGTTTTATAGTAAAGGTTTATTGCGTTTTATATGAGGCAATTATAAGGATTGGGTGTTAATTTTACTGGCTCCATGCAACTTAGGTTGTTGCCCGAGGGAAGCTGATAATATGATTATGTGGATAATATGAGACTGTTCAACTTGTATTGTAGGTTTCTGACTTCATTTTTCTGATACGTTTATTCTGATTGCAACTTTTTATTGAGATGACCCCTTTTCCCTTGCTCTTTTTCGAGCATTATTGAAGTCACTAAAGAATGAGGTTTTCTGATTCTGCAGAAACCCGCTTGGTCTTTTAACCTTTTTATCTCGCTTAAAGAAGCTAAAAATCTTTAACTTTCAATATGATGAATACTGAATCAGATATAAGGACAATAGGGAATATACATTAGGAATCTATTGAATTTTTTGCTTTTCCTAATTTCCCCATAGAACTTTTAATTTTATGAAGTAAAGTTTCTCATATTTTCTTCTATTCTCATGTTCCTGGCTACGACTGCAGATGAGAGTGAAGTTATGGATGCATCGTCTTCCATTCCTTTGGATGATGGTGTGCCAGTCGACTTTGGCATTATTGAGGTTGTTCAGTGCCTCATAGAACAGCATAATGCAATCTTCACAGATGCAAATGAGACAATTTGGAGGTGAGCCAGATTCAATCAGTTTCTGAATCCTTCCTTGAATTCATCAAGGTGGAAAGTGTAACCAATATTTGATGAAACAGTTAGTAGAGATGTCCACTGCTTATTAGCAACTTGGGTGAATTTCGAGTATGTGATTGTGTAAATTGTAGTCCATAGAATCTATATTCAAAATTACTTTGTCAATATTTCGTGGGTTTGGGATGGCAGCTGATGCTTGAAGCAGTAAGATTTGCAATATTTTACCCTTTTGCATAAAGCTCAATAATGCATGAAGTCGGATGGTTCTTTTTGGTGAAATTTTTTCTGTCAGTTAATATTACCGAGTCACTTAAATTAGAAATGCCAACTTTTCTTAACTTTCAAGTAGTGTCTTTTAACTAGAGTAATAGTCCTCATCTCCGAACAAAATTAACGTCTCAAATATCATATCATTTTATGCAATATTGATAGACCTGGTAAACAGCAGGGTCGAATCAGGTATAAGTCGGGTGGGGATCCCTTCACGAAAGCAAATATTATACAAATACCGATTCAAAAGCTTAAAACGCGCATCCTTTTTGTGAATGGTTGCCTATGCGTTTTGCCAAATCTATTTATTGTTAATATATGTTATGTTTTGTTCATTAATGAATATATTTGTAGTTAAAAATTTCCGGACAAATGCGTGGAATAGTGAAAAATAATAAATAATATACAATACTGAAATAAAAATAAAAAATGTGAACTATATCTAGTCTTTTAAGTATATTACTATATTTGAGTTGACTAAAATGTGCTGGACTATTTGGTCGAAAGCTCAATTATCTACAAAACCCAAAATGAAAAAAGAAATAGAATCAGTTGATCCTTAACAAGGTTAAATATATTAACAGTTATTGAAGTATGTACTTATTACATTTATAGTCATTAATTTTTAAAACGTTGTAAAAACATCATTGAATTATAGACGTGGAAGCTAACTTAATGCAATGGAAAAACATAATGACATGGCACAAGGTTTAAAAACTATTCTGCATCTCTCTCTCCTCTAGTCTCTTCTCTTATTCTGTTATGTCAAAATTTTTCTCCCTGTCTCAACTGCATTCACTACCTATCTCTATTCTCACTCTTTCAATGAAAACTTTATCATCATTTGTAGTATTTGAAACTTTTGTTATCTATCTAAAGGTCAAAGTGCAATTAGGGCTTGCAATCAAAATATGTCTCCTTTGTTCATCAAAATCTCATTTGCCTATTAAATCTATTAAAATTTGGATAATCGAATGATTTTTTCCACTGTTGAATGAAGCAAACAACCGATATAGCAAATGACAAATGAAGGAATTGTAGATGACATATCAATGTGTTTTTGTAATGAAGCTGTTATGTTGAGGACATCGTGGACTGATTCTAACTCAGAAAGGCAATTCTTTAGTTATGCAGGCTATGAAGTAAGCTATCACTAATTTTATACAAAATTTGAGATTAATTGACCAAATTGGGATTTCATTGATAGTAGTTGATATTTTGAAATTTGATAAGTGGAAGGCTCATATTGTTATTTTCAGTTGGTAAATCCCCTAATGCAATCAAAGGTTAGACATGTCATAATTGGTCTATTATAAAAATTGAAAAACTAGAGATAGAAGAGAAACTTAAACAAAGACAAAGAGGAAATGGTCTACATGGTAAAGTATAGGCTTAGATTGGGGTTGTTATGATGATAATTGGATAAATGGAGTTGTATTATGTGTATTATAAACCTACTTTAGAATAGCATAAAATGACTTGTTTTACTTTCGCTCAAGCTAGATTGGATATGTAACTACAGACTGGGGAAAGTATTGTAGTCATGGTCACTTGTTTTATTATCTGTTTCTTAGATGGTCATTTATCCTTTCAAACTAAATGATTGTCGTCATTTAGTTTTTCAATACTAGTAATTGTGGTTACTAACTATTAAAAGTTTCACAATTGTGGTCACTAATGATTATACACAATAAAGAAAAATTCATCCATTCACAGTTACTATAGTGGCCAATATAATTACAAAAACATACATAGATAATAATAATAGTAATGTAATGCAATATATGTGGACAACCATTCATACTTAAGCAAATTGTTGAACCCTTGATGTTTTGATGATGATAAAAATATAATTAAGTTGTTAATTAATGTTTAAAATGTGTTTAAGATGCTAATTAATCCCTTGCATGAAGTAATTCATGACAAAGAAGGGAGAAAGAAATTTATTTTTGCAGGTTATAGGTCTCGCACGACCGTGCTTGACCAAACGGGTCCTCGTGTGTCCAAAACACGGGACCGTGTGCCTGACCGTGCAAGGTTTTGTGATTTTCAGGAAGAAAAATCTCAGACCCGCACGGGCGTGCGTGCATGATGCACGACCGTGTACATGCACAATACGGGCAACGCACTACCTCCACAACCGTACAGCCTGATCATGTGAAATCAAAAAACTCAAAAGTCATTGGAAGCACGACCGTGCGCAGTGGAAGCACGACTGTGTGCTTAACTTATGAAGAGCACGGAAGATCAAGCCGTGCAAATGAAATCGTGCAGCAAGTCAAACAAAAGGAGTCAACGCACGACCGTGCACGCTCAATACGCACGACCGTGCACGCTCAATACGCACGACCGTACGTGATGGCAAATAAGGAGCACTACTAGGAGATCGTGCAGAGCTAGCCGTGCAAGAGCTTAAAGGCATGCATATGGCACACGACCATGCAGAAAGTGGACACGACCGTGCACTAGCATAAGAATGCTCGTGTGGTCATCGTGTAGTCAACCCGTGCAAGCTTCTGGAATTTTGGACAAAACTCTGAAGGATCAAAGCACGACCATGCATCTAAGGCACACGACCATAAAGGGCCGAAGCACGACCGTGTGTCAAGGACACACGACTGTGTATCATTGGCGCTAAGCTTTAAGTCGACCGTTGGGAGTCAGAATGAGGCAATAAATGCAGCATGCACGACCGTGCACTCGAGGAGCATGACCGTGCGCCTGGAAAATTTATTGCGAGCTTACTTTTTTCAACTACTTCAACGGATACAAAGCTAGCAAAACGGCTCCTTGCTATTCTAGGCAATGAATGAAGTATAAAAGGAGAGTTATTTGAAGTGGAGAAGGTTACTGAAAACGAATTGAAAAAGCCAAGCTATCTACTTCATTCTTTCACTGCTTTGTTACTCTCTCTAAGCTTATACACTTACATACTTGAGAGAATTTGTACTTTACATTTGATTTTCAGCCTATTCAGAGGCAAACACAATCAACATTCTTTTAATATAATCTTTGTAAAAAAGGGCGAAATTCCCTTGTGGCAAAACTATTGTATCTTTGGGTATTGAAGATAGTGGAAACTTCAATCGGGTTTGATTGAAGAAGATGACGTAGGAGGCTTGTGTTCAAAGCTCCGAACCTCTCTAAACTTGGCTGAGCAATTTCTGAACTCTCTCTCTTTATTGCTTTTATTGTGCATTGTGTGTATTTTAGTGTTGATTGTGATTACTGCTTTAGAAATTTTAAATAATCCTATTCACCCCCCCTCTAGTATTATTTCTCTATCACTTAAGGGTTTTTCAATTGGTATCAGAGCCGGACTCTAGGATATTTATGAAATCTAACGATTTTTAGAGTTAGAGATCCTTACAGAGAAATGGCTAGCACTTCCGCACCAGTTTTTAGTGAAGGTCAATGCACTATTAGGCCACCATTGTTTTGTGGTGTAAACTACACTCAATGGAAGATGAGGATGAGATTACACATTAGGTCAATAGATTATAAACTTTGGAAAATAATTGAACATGGAGATTTTATTCCCTTAGATCCTAGAACAAACTTGCCTAAAAATGAGGATGAATATAATGATGATGATGAGAAATTGTTAAGCTTGAATGCCAAGGCTATTAACATATTATTTTGTGCTTTGGATTCTACAGAATTCAATAGAGTTTCATCATGCGAATTGGCTAAGGAGGTGTGGACCATCCTTCAAACTACTCATGAAGGAACAAGTCAAGTCAAGGAATTGAAAATTGAACTTCTTTTCAGAGAATATGAGCTATTCGAGATGAAGGGGAACGAGAACATAACGGACATGTTTAAAAAGTTCTCAAACCTAATCAATGATCTAAGAGGACTAGGGAAGAAATTTGAGAATGTGGAGTTAGTAAAGAAGATACTGAGGTTCTTGCCGAAATCTTGGACCATGAAAGTGACTGCAATAGAGGAATCCAAGGATCTAATGAAATTAGGAATGGATGAGCTGATTGGAAGCTTGCTCACATTCGAAATGAAGAGAAAACCAAAGGAGGATGAGAGCAAAAATTCTAAGAGCATTGCTCTTAAGGCTATAGAAAATGAAGAAGAAGAATCTTCCATGGATGAAGAGGATGTCAGCCTGCTGGCAAGGAGGTTTGGAAAATTCCTGTCAAGGAACAGGAAGATGAAAGGGAGGAGCAACTTCAAATCAAGAGGGAAAGAAAAAGAGGATAATGACAAGGAGGTGATTTGCTTCAAATGCAAAAAACCTGGACACATTAGACAAGACTGTCCACTGCTGAAGAAAAAGAAGAAGGAAAATGGTGAGAAAAGGTTTAAGAAGAAAGCATTGGCTGCCACTTGGAGTGGTAGTGACGATTCTAGTGATGAAAGTGATGAAGAGGAGAGAGCTAATTTATGTTTCATGGCCAAAAGTGATTCAGAAGAAGATGAGATATGTGAATCTGACACATTCTCTTTTAATGAATTACAAGATGCATTTGATTCATTATTGTTAGAATTTAAGAATGTTAGCTCTAGGAACAAAATGTTGAAGAAAGAAATGAATTGTGTAAAATTAAGCTTAGAAAAAGCTGAGAATGAATGTAAAAAAGTTTTAGAGGAGAAAACAAATGTTGAAAATGACTTGAATTTACTTAAGAAAGAAAATGAGGAGTTAAAAGCTAATTTGAATAAATCAAACGAGATCCTTGAAAAATTTAAAATAGGAACTAAAAGATTAGATGAGATGCTTGCATCTCAAAGAAGTGGGCTAAATAAAGAAGGATTAGGTTATAATGAAAGTAATCTATTTATAAACAACCATAAGATTCTAAAAATGCCTAAATCAATTGAATTAAAATGCAACTATTGCTCTTTCCATGGACATACTATTAGAAAATGTCCAATTAGGAATGGCAAACCTTATAGAATTAAAAAGGTTTGGGTTCCTAAAGGGACAATCAAGACTAACCTTCCTGGACCCAAAACCATTTGGGTACCAAAGAAGACTTAAATATATATCTTGTGTAGGTGTGCTTGGAGGTGAAGAGAAAGAAATCAAGCAAGTGGTACTTGGACAGTGGATGTTCAAGACATATGACCAGAAACAAGGATCTCTTCACATCATTGAAAGAAAAGGATGGAGGCAGTGTCAACTTTGGAGACAATTCAAAGGGAAAAGTTGTTGGAATTGGCTCCATAGGTAACTCTTCAATTTGTATTAATGATGTGTTGTATGTTGAAGGCCTTAAACATAATTTACTAAGTATTAGTCAATTATGTGATAAGGGTTTCAAAGTTTGCTTTCATGCCTTGTGTTGTGAAATTATTGATATAAGCACTAATAGTATTGCATTCATAGGACATAGGCACTCAAATGTGTATGTCATTGACTTGCATAGCATTGCATCTAATGATTTATGTCTCATGTCAACCAAGGAGGAAGACATGTGGCTGTGGCATAGAAGATTAGGACATGCAAGCATTGATGTTTTGGAAAAATTGTCTAAAAAGGATTTAGTCAAAGGTTTGCCAAAACTTGTTTTCAAAAAGGATGGAATTTGTGATGCATGTGCTTTAGGAAAACAAACAAGAACATCTTTTAAAAGTAAAAATATTGTTTCTACATCTAGACCACTTCAACTATTGCATATGGATTTATGTGGACCTTCTAGAACTTTGAGCCTAGGAGGGAAACGGTATTGCTTTGTAATAGTTGATGATTTTTCAATATTTACATGGGTTTTGTTACTTGCTCATAAAGATGAAGCTTTTAAAATGTTTGTGTCATTCATTAGGAAATTGTAAAACCAAGTAGGTTATGCAATTACTTGCATTAGAAGTGATCATGGAAAAGAATTTGAAAATTCAGATTTTGAAGCATATTGTGATGAGCATGGCATTGAACATAATTTTTCAGCCCCTAGGACACCTCAACAAAATGGAGTTGTTGAGAGAAGAAATAGAACCTTAGTTGAAATGGCTAGGACCATGTTGTGTGAACATGATTTACCAAAATCTTTTTGGGGTGAAGCCATAAACACTTTATGTTATATTATCAATAGAGTCATGATTAGGCTAATCCTTAAGAAAACTCCTTATGAGTTATTCAAAGGGAAAAAGCCTAATATTTCATATTTTCATCCATTTGGTTATAAATGCTTTGTACTCAACAATGGAAATGATAACTTAGGAAAATTTGATGCTAAGTCGGATGAAACAATTTTCCTAGGATATTCTTTCACCTCCAAAGTGTATAGAGTCTTTAACAAAAGGACACTTGTTGTTGAAGAATCTATACATGTGTTATTTTATGAATCTTCCTCTAAGTGTGTAGATAGATCAAAAGATGATGAAGTGGTGGAGCTCATGGAAGACCTCAAACTAAATGATGGCCCCACTCTTAAAGAAGAAGAAAATCAAATTGTGGAAGCACCATAAGATGACATGCTTGTGCAGCCACAAGAAGTGCAAAAAGAGACTTCCTTCCCAAGGGTAAAAGATGAGGTTAAAGAAGGAAGGATCATTGGTGACCTAACCCAAGGAGTAAAGACAAGGGCTTCAATCAAGAACACTTGTGAATTTATGGTATTCTTGTCACAAATGGAGCCTAAGAAGGTAGATGAAGCCTTGAATGATGAGAGTTGGGTGTTGGCCATGCAAGAGGAGTTGAACCAATTTGAGAGGAACCATGTATGAGAGCTAGTTCCTAGGCCAACGGATCATCCCACCATAGGCACAAAATGGGTATACCGAAACAAGGTGGATGAATCCAGAATTGTTACAAGAAACAAGGCAAGACTAGTTGCCCAAGGCTACTCTCAAGAGGAAGGTATTGATTTCGATGAAACCTATGCCCCCGTAGCTAGATTAGAAGCAATTAGGATATTGATTGCTTATGCATGCCATTTAAATTTTAAACTTTTTCAAATGGATGTCAAAAGTGCTTTTCTAAATGGTTTTATTCAAGAGGAGGTGTACGTAGAACAATCTCCCGGTTTTGAAAATCCAAGTTTTCCAAACCATGTTTTTAAACTAAGAAAAGCTCTTTATGGCTTGAAACAAGCTCCAAAAGCTTGGTATGAAAGGTTGAGCACATTTTTGATTGAAAATGGTTTTTCAAAAGGAAAGGTGGATACCACCTTGTTTATAAAGAAACATAAGCATGATATATTGATTGCACAAATCTATGTAGATGATATCATCTTTGGTGCTACTAATGAATCTCTATGTAGAGATTTTTCTAAGATGATGCAGGGGGAATTTGAGATGAGCATGATGGGAGAGCTAAACTACTTCATTGGGCTGCAAATCAAACAAATGAAGGAAGGAACATTGCTCACTCAATCAAAATATACTCAAGACCTCATCAAAAGGTTCAACATGCATGAGGCCAAGGAGTAACCAACACCAATGAGCACCTCAACAAAGATTGATAAGAATGAGGGAGGTAAAAGTGTTGATACAAAGTCATATAGAAGCATGATAGGTGCATTATTATATTTAACTGCATCTAGGCCGAATATATTGTTTAGTGTATGCATGTGTGCACGTTTTCAAGCAAATCCTAAGGAATCACATTTGAATGCAGTGAAACGGATCTTGAGATATCTTAAGGGGACACCGAATGTTGGTTTATGGTACCCTAAGAACTCAACATTCGAATTGCATACCTTTTCAGATGTTGATTTCGGAGGCTACAAAATTGATAGGAAAAGCACTAGTGGAACATGTCAATTCTTAGGAAACATGTTAGTTTCATGGTTTTTGAAAAAGTAAAATTCGGTTGCAACTTCTACTACGGAAGCCGAATATGTTTCCGCGGCTAGTTGTTGTGCCCAAATTCTTTGGATGAAACAATAACTTTCTGATTTTGGTTTCAAAATAATGAAAACTCCCATATTTTGTGATAATACTAGTGCTATTCAACTTTCGAAAAATCTCATCTTGCATTCTAGGACAAAGCATATAGATATTATACATCATTTTTTGCGTGACCATGTTAGCAAAGGAGATATTGTGCTTGAATTTATTGACACTAACCACCAGCTAGCTGATATTTTTACCAAGCCTCTAGACAAGGAGAAATTTGCATACATAAGGAGGGAGCTTGGAATGATTGATGCAAGCCAAGTAAGTGTCTAAGAATTCTACCTTTTATTGCCTACATGATGATTTGGTTGATTGCTTGATGTTTTGACTGAATATCTAAATATGCATGAATGATAATGAGAATGCTATTGATTGGTTATATGCAAATGGTTGAATGGAATTTGATGTATGCAAATATTTAGATATATATACTTGCATAAGTTTGTTTTGGAATGTGAATTCAAGTCGAATCGATGCAACTCTATAGTTGCCATCAATCGGCAACTGAATTCAAATAATAAAACCTCATTGAATCAAAATATCCAAGTTTTTCATGGCTTGAGGTGTTTTGAAGTTTGTTTTGAAATTCTACAGATTTCTGGAAAATAATGCAGGTCTGTGTGATTTTGGTCACACACGACCGTGTGTTCCAAGCATGCACGGGCGTGCTTCTGCGTGAACACACGATCGTGTGTTCCAATATACACGACCGTGCGTTTTCGTTTAAAATGCGCGCTTAACCTACACGCGCACGCACAATAACATACACGGGCATGCATTTTAAAGTTTAATATTTTTCGAAATTTTTGCGAACACACGACCGTGCGCCTATCGTGTGCACTATCATGCGGATTTGGGAAAACACGATCGTGCGTCAAGAAACACGGTCGTGTGCTTACGTCTATATAAGCAAATCCGTTCTTTTTTCTTCATTTCTCACAAACCTCATAAACCCTAGCCACGATTTTGAGCATTTCTCTCTCAAATTTTCATTAAAAACTCTCATTGTTTTTGCTCTCATTTGATTTCAAACTTGTTTTTACAAGTTTCTCTCAAGATTTCTTACATTTTGAGATAATTTTACATCCCAAACACAAACCCAAATCTCCATTTCAATTTTTTTTCAATACCTAAATCCATAATGCCTCCAAGAATGAAATTGTCGACTCGTTCCGGGCCTTCTAGGAGTTCTTCAAGGGCTGAAAATTCATTTGGAATTGTGTGTTCCAATCGTCAGCAGAAGGTACTCCTTTCGAAACTCATGAAAAAAGCAATTTATGTTGGACGTTGTTTGGATAGACGGATTTTGCGAGAAATTGGAGTTTTAGATGAGATAATGGGTTTAGTCAATTCATCTAGGTTGAATGGAATCTTTTTCATGCGAATTGATGCGTTCGAGAATTTAGTTTATGAATTTTATAGTTTCCTATCGATTTCGAAGGACGTACGGTGAAATATTACTGATTTTACTTTGCGGTTTCGATTGGTAAATTCAGATTGGACGGTGCCAGCCGAACAGTTGGGTGAACGGTTGGGCTGTAATTCTGAAGGCATTTTGAACTTTTTGCATGAGCTGAGCACTCAGGCGGTGTGGCGATCCCTCGGCGGTTTCAGATTTTATGAAGCGTAGAAGGCGAAGGCCTCCTCTTTGGACAATCTGGCCATGCGAATCTTCCATCGGATGGTCACCTATACATTAAACGCTCACACGAACACTAATGGTATTGTCAGTGTTCGTGACATGGCAGTAATGGAAGCTGCCATGAATGGTCGTCAACTGGACTCGGCTCGATGGTTGATCAGCAAGTTAAGTGACATCCAGTCGCATAGCGATAAGGAAAAGGTTCCTATCGACTTTGGATGCTGATTACCTTTATCGCTGAAAAATTGGGTATTTCTGTTGAAGGCTACGGAGAGTTTCGGATTGGTTTTGAGGAGTCTCACATGTTTAATATCGATACTTTATTTCGGATGAGGGTGATTGAGAAAGATGGCAATGATGGATGGAGATTGCCTACAGTTGTTGGAGATCATGAGCCATCTGTCGAACCGTCTGCTATGCCTTCAGTTGCTGAAACTAGTGCCCGGAGAGGAAGACGAGCTCGCCTCGAAGCTGGTCCTGAGGTTTAATCAACATCCAAGCTTCAAGTTTTGATTGAGTTGACAAAGCAGATTGATGTGAAGGTAGATCAGTTTGATGCGCGTGTGACTCGGCTTGATGAGCGTGTGGCGCAGGTTGATGCCAATATGGTTCAGCTTACCTCTGAGTTTCATGGCTTTCGGGATACTGTGGGATCTCGCTTTACTAGCCTTGAGTCCCGAGTTACTACTCTGGATGACCTCGCAGATCTTTCACCTCAGCAGCCACCCCAGCCTTGATCCCTTATTTACATTTGCATTTGCATGATTTTGTTACAAAAACTTGTCTTTGAGGAACATTCAATTTTTTTTATGCTATTACGATTTATTTTGGTGAATTGACTTATATTGATATCTCTTTTTGCCTTCTATTGATGTTTTGAAGTTGTTGATTGTTGAGTGTTTGACGTAGTTGATTGGTGGCTTGATTGCGTACAATATTGGAAGTGTAATTTTTATGCCTTGATTTCGGAAATCTTAAGAAACAGGGGAGACTCTGTCAAATTTTTTGATTCATGGCAAAAAAAGGGGAGAAATGATGAGATTAATGAATTAGCATGCAAGTTAAAATTGATATTAATTCATATTGGTAATTAAAGCTAAAACTAAGGGGGAGTGCTTAAAGTGAGGGGGAGCATGTGTTTTAATCCTTAGTTAATATCCAATTTTAAAACTTTCAACATATTTTTGTCATCCTTAGTTAATATCCAATTTTAAAACTTTCAATATATTTTTGTCATCAATCAAAAAGGGGGAGATTGTTGAACCCTTGATGTTTTGATGATGATAAAAATATAATTAAGTTGTTAATTAATGTTTAAAATGTGTTTAAGATGCTAATTAATCTTTTGTATGAAGTAATTCATGACAAAGAAGGGAGAAAGAAATTTATTTTTACAGGTTATAGGTCTCGCATGACCGTGTGCTTTAGGAGCACGACTGTGTTTGACCAAACGGGTCCTCGTGTGTCCAAAACACGGGACCGTGCGCCTGACCGTGCAAGGTTCTGTGATTTTCAGGAAGAAAAATCTCAGACCCGCACGGGCGTATGTGCATGATGCACGACCGTGTACATGCACAACACGGGCAACGCACTACCTCCACAACCGTGCAGCCTGATCGTGTGAAATCAAAGAACTCAAAAGTCATTGGAAGCACGACCGTGTGCTTAACTTATGAAGAGCACGGGAGATCAAGCCGTGCAAATGAAATCGTGCAGCAAGTCAAACAAAAGGAGTCAACGCACGACCGTGCACGCTCAATACGCACGACCGTGCGTGATGGCAAATAAGGAGCACTACCAAAGAGCACTACCAGGAGATCGTGCAGAGCTAGTCGTGCAAGAGCTTAAAGGCATGCATATGGCACACGACCATGCAGAAAGTGGACACGACCGTGCACTAGCGTAAGAATGCTCGTGTGCTGCTCGTATGGTCATCGTGCAGTCAACCCGTGCAAGCTTCTGGAATTTTGGACAAAACTCGGAAGGATCAAAGCACGACCATGCATCTAAGGCACACGACCATGAAGGGTCGAAGCACGACCGTGCGTCAAGGACACACAACCGTGCATCATTGGCGCTAAGCTTTAAGTCGACCGTTGGGAGTCAGAATGAGACAATAAATGCAGCATGTACGACCGTGCACTCGAAGAGCATGACCGTACGCCTGGAAAATTTATTGCGAGCTTACTTTTTTCAACTACTTCAACGGATACAAAGCTAGCAAAACGGCTCTTTGCTATTCTAGGCAATGAATGACGTATAAAATGAGAGTCATTTGAAGTGGAGAAGGTTACTGAAAACGAATTGAAAAAGCTAAGCTATCTACTTCATTCTTTCACTGCTTTGTTTCTCTCTCTAAGCTTATACACTTACATACTTGAGAGAATTCGTACTTTACATTTGATTTTCAACCTATTCAGAGGCAAACACAATCAACATTCTTTTAATATAATCTTTGTAAAAAAGGGCGAAATTCCCTTGTGGGAAAACTATTGTATCTTCGGGTATTGAAGATAGTGGAAACTTCAATCGGGTTTGATTGAAGAAGAGGATGTAGGAGGCTTATGTTCAAAGCTCCGAACCTCTCTAAACTTGGCTGAGCAATTTCTGAACTCTCTCTCTTTATTGCTTTTATTGTGCATTATGTATATTTTAGTTTTGATTGTGATTACTGCTTTAGAAATTTTAAATAATCCTATTCACCCCCCCTCTAGTATTATTTCTCTATCACTTAAGGGTTTTTCACAAATGTATTAGCAATGTAATGTTAATACTGTACAAAAAACAGGAGACATTCATACTTCACTTAAAACCCTTTCACTGCATCACACTCATACATCAATTGTAAAACACACTTATTACATTCACATTTACTATAGCAATACAAGTGTGACCAATATAATTACACAATCATATTCACATTAATTATAAAAGGTTACAAACACAATTGGGAATTACTCAACACTCTTGAAACCCTTTTACTACATCACACTTAACGCAAAGCTATAACCAAAACCTAAAAACTACTCAAAACTATAAACTTCTCAACATTTATTAATTCCTTGTTTTTTTTCTCCTTTTCCTTTCCTTTTGACTAAGTAATACCCCTGAATCTTAATGAAACTAATCTTGCCCTTTCTGTATTGGGCTTCAGTTTCTAAGCTAATGGTCTATTGGAAGTTGCCTGCTTTGGGACCTTTATTATAGATTGAGGGTGTTGTAGTGGTTACCCTAGCATTAAAGTTCCACTTATTGCTTGATTAGGTCATTACTCCCAGTTGCCATTAGAGATGTAGAGGGCTCTTTACTATTATCATCTATACCAATAGATGGGTTCAATACTTTTTCTTTTTCTCCTATAAACATTGTTTCATAATATGGTGTATTATTGTAAAAGGAAGAACAAACATGACAGATGTGACTTAAAAGGAATTTTACAAGCACTTTATGAAATCTACTATTGTGGCTTGCTTGTCGACAAATAATATAGTGAACAACAAAATTTCCCTGTTGGCTTAGCTTTTGTTTTATTTAATTACTTTCAACTTTCTCAACTTTTTTTCTTGTCTTATATTTTCTTCCTTTTTTTTTTTGGCTTATTAACTAATGGCAATAGATTGATTGGAGGTAACTCATTTTAAGGCCACACATCTAAAGAGGGTAGTAGTTAAATAAAGTGACTATGCACCCTATAATAAGTACTTATATGATAATATTCACTAACATAACTTTCAGAGTGTTCATTATTGTCATATATAAAGATAATGACATGGACTCAAGGGATTCTAGTTATATCCCACTTCCTACATGTGTAGGTTTTTGTCCTCAAGTCAACTACCATTTGCCCTTTAAATCCCCTTACTTGCACACAGGTACTGTAATTATACTTGTAGCATCCCAGGTTAGAAAAGCCCTTAGGGGTAGAGTTTTGGGGTTAGAAATGTAATTCAGGAATAGATTGGGAGTTTAGGAGAGTTTATGGGTGAGTTAGTAAGTTTTTAGAGTTGTGTGGCTTTCGTATGATTCCTTTAGGAAGGTTTCAATCATGCGAAGCACGGGAAATGAATTATATTCATTTTCCCTGGTGTACTCCCGTGCACCTTATCCTGCACGCCCGTGCAGGTGGGTAGAAAAGTGAGAGACGGGAGAGTTATTGCTTCTCACCTAGTTTTATTCCCATTTTCAGCTTAAGTTCTTCTTGTTTCAGCAGCTCCTAGCCCTAGATACGAGATTCAGCTTCCAGCAGCTCCAAATCTAGCAAGAGAGCAAAGAGATTACCTTGAGTTAGAGTTCCAGTAGTCATGTGTAGAGGTAAGTGCTTCTTACTTCTTTCTTGCTTTCCCAGCTTGCCTTGTGATGCTTGATTATGTTGGAAATGTTTGTTTACGTTTCCAGCATGATATGAGATATGTGTATGATTATATGTGAACCCAAGAAACATGTTTGCTTTGCTTGTGTGTATTAGTAAGATAAATGCTTGATTTTCATGATGGAATGTGTTGGGAATGATGAATGATGAAATTGGAGTGATTTACACGTTTATGAAAGTGCTTAGAATGCATGTTAGAAGTTAATTTGAGCTTGATTGAGAAATGAATGTGTTTGGATGAAATCTCTGCATTTCCAGGTGAGCTCCGCTGTTGCAGAACCAGACACACGCCCGTGTGCCCGCAGACGCACGCCCGTGTGTCCTGGTTTCTGCAAGGGCACGCCCATGTGCACGAAGTGTGCACGGCTTAAAATGCAAACGCACACCCGTGTGTCTTGAAGAGCACGGCCATGTGCCAGCTTTATTGCATGAAATTCCAAAAGTACTCACGACCGACTGCACGGCCACCGCACGACCCCGTGCGTCTGGGCACACGCTCGTGTGCCTTTACCGTGCATGCCCGTGTGTGTGCTGCACGCCCGTGTGTGTGTGTTACACAACCGTGTGCTTTACCCACACGTCTGTGCGTCAGCCATTTTCCAAAAAAAGAAGCAGAAATTGATTAAGAAAGAATTGGTAAATCATCCAAAGGTTTATAATCATCTGATAAACAAGAATTCAGACATGTAAAGCTGCACATGCATACCATAGCATAACATATAGCCTGAGAGAGGATCAAAGGATTCGAATTCAGTAGTTTCAGCTTTCAAAACCTGATGTACGGGTTAAAGTTTTGGGTGAACTCATGGGGGCATCTGTGGTATCCAGCTTTCTGACACTAGTCAGATTGTCCAGCACTCATTACTCAGCTTTCTAGCCAGTAGCTAGATTGTCCAGCCCACATGGCCAAGATATCGAATCCCTGTGTTCATCAGCCTGATCAGCACAGCAGGTACCTTCGAGTACATATAGGGATTCACATGCATGCATATTCAGATTTCAGTTATCATGTCATGACATACATATCATGATCTGACTAATAATAAAAACAAACGACAAAATAACCAGTTTCAGTGCCAGCAAGCGACTAGATGTATGAATAGGGCCAAGGCCAAGTATGTTATTGTTGTTTGTTGCTTGCTTGGGTAAGGGAAGTAAGGAATGCTTACTGGGTGATCTTTATCACTCATCCCCTTCCTTCTTCTTTCACTTTTAGGTCAGTTTACTGCTGGCGAGGAGCGGGTGGATTGAGGCTTGCGAGAGGGGACCCCACAAACACCTTCCAACATGTATTTTATTTTCAATTTTGGACCTGTTGGGTCTTGTACTAAAATGTAAATGCTTCCAGATGTAAAGAACGATGTATAAAAACAACTATATGTATAAAAAGGCCAGTTTGGGCCCATGGTATAATTCAGTTTATTTTCAGCTTCCGCATGTGTATAGATGTACAATATTAGCAGCTTCTTTTTCGTAGGATTTCCGTCACGGGTACCCGTATTTTCAGTTTTTTAATAAAAAGAACCATATTATTCAGCAGTAGGGGTACTCGTGGCGGCAGGTCTTACAATACTGAGGTGTGAAACTCATGTACCCTTCTTTTATTTGATCTAACATTTTTTGGATTTTAGGGTATAAATTTTCCTAAACATTCTTTTTCTCATTTAGCATTTTCCTAATCCTCACCATTAGTTGAGTTATGATCATCTTTATCATTGTAATTATACCCTTGCCCTTTGCTTTTAAGATATATTTATTGAAACACTCACAAAAGTTATTCAAAAAAAGATCACATAAACTTCTAAGGGAGAACTATCATATGGTCCATATATTAAATAACCTCTCATGTAATCAGATAGAGCATTTTGATTCTTTTCTCTAATATTTTCCATTGTAATCTTGAAAAGACCATTATAGGTTACCCTTGCATTTCCAAATTAAGTCCTTTAGCTTCTTACCCTTAAATTTTCCTTTAAAATTGGTATACATATGTCTGACACAATACCTATGCTCAACATTGGAGTATCTTCTAGTAACCATATTGAATAAGCCTTGTTTACACATATATGTAGATAACAAAGAAGCAGTCAGAACAAAGGAAACACTACATAATAGAATTTAGATAAGGGAAATAAAAGTTATAGTATAGTACATTTTGCCTATAAGAAATGAATGCCTATTGGTGGCTATTGACTATTTTAAGATCTTCCTTTAAATGCTCTGGTAACCAGTTCTAATTAGTAACGTCTTTATTCTCCACAACAACCCATAATATGAGATAAAGACAATCATTATGATTTATCCTAGTAGCTAACAATAGTTGACCTCCACAAATCCTATTTAACCAATAACCATCGAGTCCTATTATATTTCTGCAACCACTCTTGAAGCCCTTTTTAGTATTGTTGTTAAACCCCAACACACTTAAATGACTAATCCTAGAAGGGGTAAATAGAATTTTTAAAAATTGGATTTTCTTCTTTAAAAACTTTTCAACTACAAACATAATTTTATGCAAATGTCAAACAAACCAAAAAAGTTTATTTAATCAACCTAGACAAATATAAAACATATAAAGGAAATATAAAGCATATAAAGCAAACACAAAGTAATGAAAAAAGTAAAGGAAGAGAGATTGTCCTCAGTTGATTTATAGTAGTTCAAAGCTTTTCTACAAACTTTCTACGTCCACTACTCGAAGCAATCCCACTTGAATATTTTCTTTTACTATCTTCAATAACTCAGAAGATACAATAGTTTTGATCCAATGAATTTTGTCCTTCACACTAGTTTCAATATAAGAGATTGTGTCTTTTACGATAGTTTTACGAGATTTTATCCAATACTAGTTTCACAAGATTATGCCTTTGGGCTTTTGGATTACATATAAAAGATAAAAGTTTGTCTCTCAAAGGCTCATATAAAATTAAACTCTAAGGTTTCTCTCAAAAAGTATACAATGAAAATTCTAGAGAGGAGTGGAAAAGTATAGAGAATGAAAGAATGGACTCTAAGGTCTATTTCTTTAACCCTCCTATACTTAAATCAATTGACTTTTATAGTGTTAGGTGAAAAGTCATTGCAACTAATTTAAAAGTCATCAATGAAGTTCTGGGTAGACACATAGTTATTCTTCGACATTGAATACAGTCCAATAGTCAACTTTTTCATATTGTATAATTCCAATACAGGCTTGTGCTTCGCATACATGGTTATATGCCTTCATATCTTCAATTCCTTATATTTTTATAAAGTCGTATGATCTTGTGGAATGATACCCTTTATAATCATTACATGATAAAGAATCTTCTCTTGCATAGGTGTATGTGATCTCTATACAGATATATGTCTTGGTTTTTACTTTTGGCTTCTACATGACTAGACATACATAAGAACCTTGGTAGTACATCTTCACTTTTATAACATACGATCATTCTCGGTTTTTACTTTTGGCTTTTACATGAGTAAACATACACGAGAACCTTGGTAATATATCGTTACTTTTATAACATACGACCATGTTTTCGAAAGTTATATAATTATGCATCAATGTCTGCATGAATAACTGATTCTTGTGTTCCTTTATAAGAAAAAAAATGATTGTACTACCAAGACATACACGATCATATGTCTGGCCAAGCTTGCAAAATAATAATCTTTTATCCTGCTCTGTCATGATCATTTCATACAAGGATAAACTAGATATTTTAACTTAAATTTTTTACCACATCAAAACATACAAGGGTCTAATAGTTGCTAAACACATGTACATGCCCTTAAATGTCTAACCTTCTCCTACCCAAGAATCAATAATGGTTCTAGGATTGCTTTTTACTAACTCTAGTTTCTAATCGTACAAGCTTTCAAATTGTTCTCTAGCCTTTAAATTTGCTTACTCTTAGACCTATCTCCTCTTGAACAATGCTAATAAACCCTTGAACTGGCTAACAAGAGTTATCCTTAAACCTCTCCACATATTTCTTTGCCAACCAATTATCTATCATGTGGAAATTTTCAAAATCTTTGACACGTGTGTACAACTATGTATGATTTAATTTACATTGTAGGGTCTTTATTCTTTACTTTGAAAGCCTATAGTTTTCAACCACAACCTTTAAAGCATCTGATCTAATATCTTTGTTGAACCTTTGATGTTTTGATGATGATAAAAATATGTTAAAATGGCTAATTTACCCCTTGCATAAGTGACTTTATGACAAAAGAAGGGAAACAATTTAATTTTTGCAAGTTTTAGGTCCACATGATTGTGTGCTATTTTAGCAAGATTGCGCGTGGTTTTTTTCCAACTCGTGTAGAGAAAACATAAGACTGTGTCACAGACCATGTTGGGATTTGTAATTTTAATGAAAAATTTTTAGGTCCAATACGATCGTGCTTAAGTACTACATAACCATGTGTGAGCACTATACGAGTCCAACATGACCAGTTCAACTATATAAAGCCTACGATTAAAGCCAAATGTATAACTGTGTCACATTATGACACATGATCATATTTGAGGATTTTCTGAAAAAGGATGGGTCTCTTAGTCATGTGCTCAAATTGTGATTAGTAAAAAATGGAAGGTCAAATGCATAACCATGTTTAAGATAGACATATGACCATGCAGATGCATCTTAGGAGAAGCATGATACCTTTAGCTATGTATTATTATCATGTACGTGGCCAAATGACATTAGTTAATGCACGACTATCCAAGGAATACATGCATGTTCGTGTTATAAGAAATATGAAGTGCACTACCATATTAGTAGGGCAAGGTTGATTGTATGAAAGCCTTTTCAAAACATATCAACAACATACAATCATGCATATAAGGCATACGACTGTGTACAAGCAAATTTAGTAGTCATATGAGTGTTATGCAATGATAGTCCTCATATATTATGTAGGCTTCTGGAATTTCAAGCATCAGACATTAGAAAGTTATATGATGTTGAATTGATGATGCTTTGATTATGGTTCACAACTATTTAGTTGTGATCTGTCAAAGCAAAGCATGATGCGTGATCGCTAAAGTGTTGGAGGATTTTTACAAGGTGATATGACTATAGGTTGGTGAGTCCCCACAGTCATGAATGAGTTAATTCCATGTGCTGTGGAATTTAGATCAGACACGGTTGTATAGCTTAGCGATGAATGATTGTGCATAACATCTAAGAAATGAAAATTTAGGCAATTTTAATTAAGATTAATAAGCAAACTAATAATAAGAATTAAGTTAAGCAAATGAAATGCATTTTCATGCATTTCGTGACATGACATGTCAAAATGATGATCTAAGAAAAATAAGAAAATTGTGCAAATAACAACATGTTGATCATGTATTG
This sequence comes from Anacardium occidentale, assembly GCA_026122585.1. Taxonomy (NCBI): domain Eukaryota; kingdom Viridiplantae; phylum Streptophyta; class Magnoliopsida; order Sapindales; family Anacardiaceae; genus Anacardium; species Anacardium occidentale. Next base: position 113,722 of record JAJEJH010000460.1, read on the forward strand.
ATATTTGAATGAGTTGGTTGTGGCTTGATTGAGTTGTGTATGGAATATAGCTTTCAGCCATGATTTTGTAAAAGTAGAGCATGATGCACGACTATGTACTTAATGAAGCACATGACCATACAATCATATTTCAATAGTCTTACAATCATGTATGCTAAGCATGCACGATTGGATAGGTGTTTGAGGCATGATCATATAGGGAAAAGTCATGGTTATGTGTATGCACTAGCTTTGTAGGCCTATGGAACGAAAGGCCATAGTCGTGTATAGTGCATGACTATGTGTCCTTGGAGTACACGATTGTGCAATATACAAAAATACAAAATCAAAATTAGAAACCTACATGAGTATGAGAAACTTAATAAAAATAAAATATAATGAGATTTCATGTATGATAAGCATCACATGACATGATATGTGACTTAAAGAACATTGAGGTATATTCAGTATGTTCGAATAGTGTACAATTTTATGAAAATTTAATAAAGAAGTAGTTCAGATGTAGATCAAAATTTATATATGTTTTATGATTATGAATTATTATTCTGCAAATGGATGAATGAATTTAAATATGTTTGTAATATTATTAGATTTTATACATACATACATACATACACACACACACATAGTATTACAACTATTGGTATCAAAACATGACTTTAGAAAAATTGTTTTGAAAATTGTATTATTTTCAAAAAATTTACATTTAGTCATGTGTTTGAAGATCCTAATAGTAACCCTTAATATGCCTACTCAACATAAGTATCTTCATTTTCTTGATTTGAGTATGTATTAATTGAATTTTTGTTTATAAATTTTAGGTACAAGGAGAGATAATTTGTCTCAATCTAGATGTGAGATGGTTAAAAGTAGTGTATCAGTGAGACCGGGTAATGTGAGAATTCTCAAGCTATCTAAGTGAGTTTAAGTGTAAAAGATATGAGAGAGATAATTAGAGAGGCCTTGAGAGGTAGTGATAGGAAAGAGTCAAAGCTAATGATGAATAAGTAGTTGAGGCCTACTTTTGAGACTAATAATAGTTCTAATTAGGGTAGAGAAAGACTACATTCCATCTATAATCTATCAAGGGTTTATAAGCCACACAAATTTAATGGTTCAAAGGATCCTTCAACTACAAAGAGTGAATAGAGCAAGTGGAAAGTGCAATGGGTTTGTTTAGGATGTTTGATTAGGAGTAAGATATATTGTTTTTTTTGCTAAAAGGTGACACAAAAATCTAGTAGAATCTTGCTAAGATGTCAGTAGATATGGATAGATTGAGTTATACAAAGTTTTAGCAAATGTTTGATGGGAAGTTCCATAATGCAGATTTGTGTATAGATTAGCTAGTTCTAAGGAAGACAAAGTACAAAAATTTGTTTATAGTTGCATTAGGCTATTATGAAGGATGCCATGATGGTTGTTGATTCTCCATAGAGATATAGTGAGACTTTGAGAAGGGCTTTGAGATATGAGTTTGTCTTAAGAGGATAAGCATGTTGATTAAGGTTGATAAGAGTAAGGACAAGGGCAAGAAACTGTGGTGACACTACTACATATTATTTTTTTCACTAATGAAAATCATAATTATTAAATTAATCATCTTTAATATATAATAGTATCACACACATCAAAACTTACTAAAAATTATGCATGTTGCGAAAGCTTGAAACATATATATAATATAATATACAAAATACTCAAAATGCATCATCTATTATTATTACCAAAATATACATATGGTTCTCATAAATTATAGTATCCAATATGTATATGTCACATAAGCCAAAATATATGCTAATGCTATCTACACGAGTGAAAACACTATAAAAAACTGTATCCCATCCATAACCATCTTTTAATCCATCTCAACAGCTAAAACATCTAACCTATAAGGAAAGCAAAATTTTGGAGAATATGTAGTAACCTCTGTTACAAGCCTCCTGTGCACAAATACTTATAACATTTATTAAATTAATAATACACCTGTAACAGGAATCTCTACAATAAAAACTGTTGCTAAATTTTAAAATTTGAATGTAGAAACTGAAAATAAAATTTTAATATTAATAATGATAATAAGAAGAAACTGAACATGCTTTTAAACTTCATAGGCTGCTCATGTATAAAATATACTAATCATGTAGTGTATACTAAAAATATAGTACATGCACATATACATGAGAATTAAATAAAAGCATGCAAGCCATAATATGCTAATTGCTGCCAAGCCGTATCCCTAAAATCTGACAATTGTCTCGCTCTCGTTTAACCCTATACTCACTGACCTGCAAAAAGAAAACAAGAAAGAATGGGTGAGTTATAAAATCACTTAGCAAACATTTCCTATCTCTAACACTAGTAAGTTTCAACTCTTAGCTAGTTTCATGACTCGTCATATTATTATCTGTTTTATTGTTTTCTCATTTCACTATTTTCTTTATTCTGAAATATATGTCTGTATTCAATATTGTACATTCTCTTACTCTACTCTGTTTCTCATGAAATATTGTACATGACATGAAATGTGTATTCAATATTCTCTTACTACACGGACGTGTAACTACCTATCAATACTTTTATGTCTTGCTTACACGGGTGTATAGAATTGGGAATAAGCATACGGGTGTGTGCATCGGCCACATGGGCGTGTGTCTGGGTTTACATATGTATATGAGTGCCATGTAAAGCCATGTTCATATAGAAATGAGGCCACATGGACAAATACCTACGGGTGCACGGTTGTGAACCTATAGGTACATAGTCGTGTGCTTAACTCAAATTCTATGGATTACATCTGAAAACACAGAAATCTTACTCTAAATCTTTTCTAAACACTTCTAAACATCAATACACACTCAAAGCTTCTGCTAGCATGCATACATTCATCCAAATCTCATCTCAATCACGTCATATCTCATAAATAAAGCATAAAATACATGTATACAAAAAGATACACATATAAACATGGACCAACCACTCAATCATTTACCAAAGTATCATCTCAAAACTCAAGCATACTGATAAAGCTTCAAACAAGCACACAATGGTTCACAAGAACTCAAAACAACAAGACATGCTATGAAGCAAAGTGAAAAAGGTAAGAAAACACTTACCTCTAGCCATGAAAGTTGGATCTTTCTCTCTAAAGGCTTCTAAATCTCTAATATAGAGTTGAGCTATTGGCTGATCTCTCTCAAGAGCCCTAAGGTTTACTAGAACTGGGGGAAGAAGAAGGAGAAGAAAATGAAAGCTAGGAAATGTGCAGTTGGAAAAAAAATACATATTTATGGCTAACTGACATGACACACGATCGTGTGCCTACTAGAAATCTTAATTTCCGCTCTCTTCACGCCATACATGGTATATGCTTCCCAAAATATCAATGTACAAGCCACAAAAGGCTCTTAAATGACTGTTCTACCCCTGAACCCCCTCAAATATATTTTCAATCAGGAAATCTCTCTTGTACCTTTGATTTCAAAGGCTAAAGGATAATTCTACCCTTAGGCTATTACAATTCTCCTACTCTAATAAAAATTTTATCCTTGGAATTTACCTAAACAACTCTGAGAATCTTTCCCTCATCTCAGATTTAACCTCCCAAGTAGCTTCCTCAATCCTCTGACTCTTCGACAAAATCTTAACTAAAAAAATCTCTTTATTTCTGAAGGTTTTCACTCTATAATCCAAAATTTGAATTGGTACCTCAATCCTCTGATAACTCTAGATCTTGAATCTTTAACATATGAGAAGGATCTCTTACATATTTCCTCAACTAAGACATATGGAACATATTATGGATCTTGTCCACATTAGTTAGAAGGACTAATCTGTAAGCAACTTTGCCCACTCTCTCTAAGATCTCATAAGGACCAATAAATCTTGGAGTCAACATGTCTTTCTTACCAAATCTCAAGACACGTCTGTAGGGAGTAACTCTTAGGAACACATGGTCTCCTACCTCAAAATCTATCTCCTTATGCTTCTAATCTACATAATTTTTCTGACGATCTTGAGCCTGTTTTATTCTCTGTCTGATATCTCTAATTTTCTCAATCATTAATTGAGTCATCTCTGGCCCTATTGTTGTCTCTAATGAATCTCTCTTACCAATGTCATCCCAATACAGTAGCGATCTACACCTCATACCATACAATGTCTTAAAATGTGTCATCTGAATAGTGGACTAATAATTATTGTTGTAAGTAAAATCCATCAACAGTAATAAATTAGCCCAACTAGTCTAAAAATCCATACAACAAGCTCTTAACATATCATCTAGAATCTAATTAACTATCTTAGTTTGACTATCTATCTGTGGATGGTAAGCTAAACCAAAATAAAGCTTGGTCCCTAATGCTTTCTGTAAACTATCCTAGAAAGCTGACAAGAATCTTGAATCTCTATCTAACACTATATTTCTAGAAACCCCATATAGTTTGGCAACCTCTCTGATATATAAATGGCCCAACTGATTAGTACCCATACCCTCTCTAATCGAAAAAAAGTGTTTAAACTTACTCAATTTGTCAATTATTACCCAGATGTTGTTATAACTCTCATTACACTTTAGGTAGCCCTACTATGACGTTCATGGAAATGCTTTCTCATTTCCACTTAGGAATCCTCAATGGCTGTAGTAACTAAGAAAGCCTCTGATACTCTACCTTGACCTGCTGACAAGTCAAACATCTGGTAATAAAATCTGAAATATCTCTCTTCATACCAGACTACCAAAATACTATTTTAAAATCTTGATATATCTTAGTACTATCAGGATGTATTGAGTAAACTGTACTATAAGCCTGTGACAAAATTCTCAATCTCAAATTCGTATCCTCTAACACACAAACCATATCTCTGAATCTCAAAATCTCATCTCTGATCTCAAAGTCTGGCTTTATACCCTTAAAAACCCTTTGAATCATATTCTGGATTCATATATTTGACATCTGACCAGCCTTGATATCATCATATAATATGGACATAATTTGAAGTCTAGAGAAACTGACTGTCACTATCTCAATATCCTCTTTGGCAATCTCATGCTGTAATTCTCTCTACACTGAAACCATGGATAAAGCTACTCTCGTGCTCAATACATCAACTATTATATTAGCTTTACCTAGATGATATCTAATCTCGTAATAATAGTCTTTCACTAACTCTACCATTTCCTTTGTCTCATATTTGACTCTCTTAACGTGAAGAAATGCTTGAGATTCTGATGATTTGAATATATTAGCATCTGACACCATACAAATAATGTCACTAAATCTTTAAAGTAAATACCACTGCAGCCAATTATAGATCATGAGTAGGGTATTTCAACTCATAGTCCTTTAATTGCCTAGAGGCATAAGTAATTACCCTATTCTATTACATCAACACTGCTCCAATTCCCTTATAGGAAGCATTTGTATAAATCTCATAGTTAACGCCCTCCTGAGGTAATGCCAACACTAAAGTATAGGTCAACCTTTACTTTAACTCTTGAAATCGAGTCTCACAGTCCTCAGTCTATACAAAAGGAACTCTCTCTAAGTCAAAGCTGTCAATGGTCTCGCTATGCTAAAAAATCCTTTAATAAATCTATTGTAGTACCCAACCAAACCAAGAAAACTCTTTACCTCCTTAGGTCTCCTTAGCCTCAGCTAACTCAAAATAACCTCTTTCTTACTCGGATCCACATAAATTCCTGCTGTTGAAACTATATGTCTAAGAAAAGACACATTGCTTAACCAAAACTCATACTTATTGAACTTGACATAAAGCTGACGATCTCTTAATTTCTAGAGAACAAACTTCAAATACTATTCATACTCTTCTATACTCCTCGAGTAAACTAAAATGTCATCGATAAATTCAACAACAAATCTATCTGAATAGTCTTGGAAAACTTAATTTAGAAGTTCATAAATACTGTAGAAGCATTCATCAACTTGAAAGGTATCACTAAAAACTCATAGTGGTCATACCTTATCTTGAAAGTTATCTTGGGTATATCTCTCTCTGCTACTCTCACTTAATGATACCCAAACCTTAAGTTAATCTTGAAGAACACTACTGCTCCACTTAACTGATCGAACAAGTCATCAATCTTAGGCAACAAATACTTGTTCGTAATTGTTATCTTATTCAATTCTCAATAATCTATACGCATCCTCAGGGATTCATCTTTCTTTTTTAAAAACAATATTAGAGCACCTTATAGTGAGCAACTTGGCCTGATGAATCTCTTGTTAATTAATTCTTGAAGTTATTTCTTTAACTCTTAAAGCTTTATTCGAGCCATCTAATATAGGAGTCGTATTCAGAAGTGGCTCAATACCAAACTCCAACTCTCTCTCAAGAGATAACCGTAACAAATTCTCTGAAAACACATCAAGAAACTCTCTCAATACAGGTATCTCCTCGATACTTGGCCCAACTATACCTCTACATACCACATTGGCCAAATACCTTACACATTCTTTACTCAAAAGTCTTATCATCTACAAGCATGAAATAAGTATGGTCTCTACTCTCCCCTCTCTAAACACAAACTGATTAGAGTTTAACTATAGTCTAACTTTTTTTCTCTTATAGTCTATCTCTGCCTTATAACTACATAGGAAATTCATGTCAAAATCAACTAACTCTAACATGATCAAGTCTATCTTCAATCTCCTACCTATAATCTCTATCTCATGATCTATCAATACCCAATCACTTAAAACTATACCACAATCTGGTATCTTTATACATATACTTCTATCTACCACATTAGGGATTAACCCTAAACTCTCTACTACCTTTTTGAATATGAAATTATGTGTGAAACCACAATCAATCAATACATAAATAGGAGTATACAAAAAAAATAACTAATTAGTAACTATATGCAGAGTAGCCTCTGCCTACTCTTATCTGACTATAAATACTCTAGCTTTACCTCTACCTCCATCTGAAGGATTGGTTCCTCCTTTAGGTGTATCAAGACTACCTTCACCTACTCCACTACCTCTGCCTACTGGACCAGGAAAACCTATATCTACTCCTTCACTAATTGGACACTCTGACACTCTATGTCTAGGCTACTAGTATCTGAAACACATACTCTGCCCTGCCAGGTACTCACTCAAATGTCTCTTACCACAAGTCCTACACATTAGTAGCTCTATTCTCTGTTTTCTTCCTTTGGTAGACTTCTTGAGTGGCATAGATCTTTTACCCCTATCAGTACTTCTGTCAAAACCTTTGTCTAAAACTCTCTCTGTTGGTCTATTAAATACACCAATTCTCTGTAGATACATCTCTGACCTTAAAGCTCTTCCCAAAGCATCACTTGTCATAACATCTCTAGTAATTACAAGGTGTAATCTATGCATAAATTTCTATACTCGGGTGATCTCTAAAGTTGCTATACAAACCTCACTAATTAATTGAATTTGGTATCATAGTCTTTCACTGAATTTGTACCCTGAGTTAACTCGATGAATTCCTAGGCTTTCGTATGAACTATATCTACACTACGGTACTCCTTATCAAACCCTAGTATCTGAAATCCTTTTGTTCTCTGCTTATGATAACCTTTGTCATGCCCTTGATGGGTCTCACCTCTAACAAACCCTTGGGGTCTCTACCCTCTCTGTCCATTGTAACCTTTCTCTTATAACTTCCCTAACTATTTCTCTGACATCCTCTACTCTCAGTGATACTTGGGAGTGCTAAGACCTCCTAGTGTCACTAGTACTCATGGGTCTAACAGAGGTACTACTCTCTTCACCTATATCTTTAGATAGGTGGGATCTTCTATCTAAAAAATCACAGACACTAGGGTTAACATAAAAACAAATTGAAATTACACTTGAATACTTATGCTAAGAGGATGCAAGTAATAACTGTTGGGAAACACTAGCTCTGGGCTTATGTAATTTATAGAAAACAATGCATGAAAAAGCTTAATTTTTGAAAATATGCTTCAAATTCCACTAAATAGCTCAAAGCAATGCTCTAATACCAAACAATATAGTGACCCTCACTACAAGCCTCCTGTGCACAAATACTTATAACATTTATTATATTAATAATATGCTTGTAATAGGAATCTCTACAGTTAAAACTGTTGCTAAATTTTAAAATCTGAATGTGGAAGCTGAAAATAAAATTTTAATATTAATAACGATAATAAGAAGAAACTGAACATGCTTTTAAACTTTCTAAGCTGCTCATGTATAAAATAGATCATGCAATGTATACCAAAAATATAGTACATACATATATATATGAGAATTAAATAAAAGCATGCGAGCCATAATATGTTAACTGCTGCCAAACTGTATCCCTAAAATCTGACAGCTATCTCACTCCTGCTTAGCCCTCTACTCACTAACCTGCAAGAAGGAAATAAGAAAGAAAGGATGAGTGATAGAATCACTTAGCAAACGTTTTCTATCTCTAACATTAGCAGGTTCCAAGTCTTAGCTGGTTTCATGACTCGTCACGTTATTTTTTGTTTTACTATTTTCTATATTTTGAAATATATGTCTGTATTCAGTATTGTACGCTCGCTTACTCTGCTCTGTTTCTCATGAAATATTATACATGACATGAAATATGTATGCTAATGTCATATGTATGTTGAAAAGCCATAAACTTGCCATTGGGCATGATTTTGTAAAAACTCTTTCTACTATAAAAGCTACGATCTGATGATCTTGAATATATGTATATATAACATATGTTGAAAACTGAATCAGAAAGTATTATATTTGAAAATGTCTATTGTGTTAGCCAAACTAATAAAATAAGGAATTGGCACCCTGACCGTGTGAGTTTAATCCTATAATAAAACTACTCGTACATAACCAGCACTCTCTCTAATGAGCTTGGTCAATAACCATGTCCTCTCTATCAGATGGTGGTTTTCCTCTCTAGCAGGTGTGCGAACTCACAGATACCTATTCGTATTCACCCATAATTGATAACTGAGACATCATATACTTATATTGTAAAATCATGCTATTAGATCCTTAGATCTGTTTTCTGAAAACTTTGATATGACATGTCGTGCTATATGTTACTAATCATGTATTATATGCTATTATATCTTCTTATTATTAAGCTTTGTGTGCTTAAATTTGGCTCAGAGTGGCTTAGCTTTGCTGTAAGAATGCTTTCTGCTTTTCTTAAAATGCACAAGAGTGTGTCTCTAAGCAAATAGGCATGTATGAAGGCACACAAAACCATGCATTAGGTGTGTTCTCGGTTATGCTAGCTTCTGGAATCATTTTATAAAATTTTGGCTGGTTGCATGAGCGTGTAGTGCGAACACATGGGCTTGGAACTAAGGCACAAGGTTGTGTCCCAAACTACACAACTGTGTAGCTGCCAATTAACACTCTCGTGTCTTGCTTACATGGGCATGTAAAATTGGGAATGAGCACACGGGTATATGTATCGGCCATACGGGCGTGTTCCTATGGGTGCATGGTCATGTGCTTAACTTAAATTCTACAAATTGAGTTTGGAAACATAAAAATCCCACTCCAAATCTCTCTCAAACACTTCCAAATATCAAAACACACTCAAAGCTTCTGTTAGCATGCATACATTCATCCAAATCTCATCTCAATCATGCCACATCTCATAAATAAGGTATAATATACATGTACACAAAAAGATACACATATAAACATGGAATCAACCACTCAATCATTCATCAAATCATCATCTCAAAACTCAAGCATGCTGATAAAGCTTCAAATAAGCATACAATGGTTCACAAGAACTCAAATTAGCGAGACATACTATGAAACAAAGTGAAAGAGGTAAAAAAACACTTACCTCTAGCCATGGAAGCTGAATCTCTCTCTCTAAGGGCTTTTGAATCTCTAATATAGAGTTAAGCTGCTGGTTGATCTTGCTCAAGAACCCTAGGGTTCATTAAAACTAAGGGAAGAAGAAGGAGAAGAAAATGAAAGTTGGGAAATATGCGGCTAGAAAAAATAAAACATATTTATGGCTAAATGACATGACACACGTCGTGTGCATACTAGAAATCTCAATTTCCGCTCTTTTCGCACCATACATAGAATATTCTCTCCAGAATATTCATGTACAAGCCACAAAAGGCTCCTAAATGACTCTTCTACCCCTAAATCCTCTCAAATCTATTTTCAATCAAGAAATCTCTCTTGTGCCCTTAATTTCAAAGCCTAAAGGACAATTCTATCCTTGAGCTATTACAGAATAAATGATAAGTCTCTTAGTAAGTATTCATTAACTCTACCCACAAATAAGTTCCTATCATTTTATATTCATGACTTGTCATGCTCTTCATTTTCTTTCTTGTCTTATTATATTACTTAACTCATTCCTAGTATGATTTTCTTGCTAATCTTATGGTTTGTCTTATAATCTTTCCTTCTCTTTTTACTTATCATGATGTCTATACTCTAGTTCATGTCATGTTATACATGTCATGGTGTGAAGTATGTTGAAATCTCATGTCTTGCCTTTCAGGCATGCTTGTTGAAAATCTTTTCTAAAAAATCTCTATTATAATCTAAAGATCCTGTAATAAATGATATTTGAAAATCTTTCTTTTATATAAAACATACATAAAGCTTTATATAAAAACTATTGTGTTGATCAAACTGATGAATATAAAAATTTGATGCCCAAGCTATATGAGTTCATCTATACTGATGCATGATTTCTAAGTTGAAATTTGATGCACAACTAACGCTCTCTCTAATGAGTTTGATTAAAGACCTTATCTTTTTTAATGGATACTAACTCATTCTCTAACGGGCATGAATATTCACAAATATTGCCTCTTATCCACCCCTAAAGGATATATGAGACGTTGACATTCTATATAAAAATTTACTTCTTAATTATTTCATACAAAACTAGTTAAATATTTTAATATATGTTTTCATCAATTCAAAATATATAAGGGTCTAACATTAATTTTATTAAATATATTATTAATTTATAATCTTTTATTTTTAGTGAGAAAAATTATTCATACTACACAGTCTAAAAAAAAAAAACAACAATGATCTCTTTTTAACATTGGGTAAAATCGAAGGCTCTAGCAATGAAATCTAATGGTTGAAATTATCTAACATCACAGGGGAGGAACATAAAAGATTTTATGATAGGTGAAGGGATGTTAAAGACAATTTAAAATATATTTAAGTTCTTTTTGTAATTTCTTAAACTTTGTGGGAGGTAAAAAAAACCTGGAACAAATAATGTATAGACAGAATTGGGCCAAGTCCAACAGTCCAGCCCGATTTAACCTTCAGAGCATCAGCTAAAAATGATACGGTACCCGAATTCTACCCCGTGAATCCAACTCCAAACCTAACCGCTTTTTTAGATCCGATTCCGCCAGCGATAAACGCACAACACAATATATCTACAGGTTCCGTTTTGTTCAACCACCGTAAATACTGGAACAGGGAGCTCTTAAATCTTAATCACTATTTCGCAATCTTGACAGTTATAGATATCTCACCAACACAAGTTTCTCTTTGCCTCCATTGCTTCCATGGAATCTCTCGAATCCAACCCCCAATTTCAAACCCTAGATTACAATCAAAATCAAAGTCCTGCATTATCTGAAACCCTAGATCCCGATTCACGAAACCCTCCTAAAACCCTCGCTCCCGATTCTCAAATTCCCCAAAAATCCTCTGAGAATGGCCACAATAACAACAACGTGGAGGATAATGGTAATAGTAACGTTATCGCCGATCACGTTAAGCAGAAGCCTTATTTGTCGGAAAATGGTCTAACTAACACTCATTCCGGTACTGATAAGGATCAATCGGGAGGTGAGGAGGAGACTACTAGCAGAAGAAGGCGTCGTAGCAGGTGGGATCCTCCGCCGTCTGAGTCTGGCAACGGTGACCAGGCGAATAATAATAATAGTGACTCGGGAAGTGGGACCAGGAAGCGGAAATCGCGGTGGGCGGATGACGAGCCGAAGCCGGTGATTCAGTTACCGGATTTTATGAAGGACTTCACTGGAGGTATTGAGTTTGATCCAGAAATTCAGGCTTTGAATAGTCGGTTACTAGAAATTTCTAGAATGATGCAATCTGGTATGCCTTTAGATGATAGACCAGAAGGGCAGAGAAGTCCTTCACCTGAACCCATTTATGATAATATGGGAATCAGGATTAATACTAGAGAGTATAGGGCACGAGAGAGATTGAATAAAGAGAGACAGGAGATTATATCTCAAATTATTAAACGAAATCCTGCGTTCAAGCCACCAGCGGATTATAGGCCTCCAAAACTTCAGAAGAAGCTTTATATACCGATGAAAGAGTATCCAGGGTATAATTTTATTGGTCTAATTATTGGACCAAGAGGAAACACTCAAAAGAGAATGGAGAGGGAGACGGGTGCAAAGATAGTGATTCGTGGTAAAGGATCCGTGAAAGAGGGTAGGTTGCAACAAAAGAGGGATTTGAAGCCAGACCCATCAGAGAATGAGGATCTGCATGTGTTGGTGGAGGCAGAGACTCAGGAATCACTTGAGGCTGCAGCTGCAATGGTAGAGAAGTTGTTGCAGCCAGTTGATGAGGTTTTGAACGAGCATAAAAGGCAGCAGTTGAGGGAGCTTGCTGCCTTGAATGGGACTATAAGGGATGAGGAGTATTGTCGGTTATGTGGTGAGCCAGGACATAGGCAATATGCATGTCCCTCGCGAACTTCAACTTTTAAGAGTGACGTTCTTTGTAAGATTTGTGGTGATGGTGGCCATCCAACTATTGATTGTCCAGTGAAGGGAACAACTGGCAAGAAAATGGATGATGAATATCAAAATTTCTTGGCCGAGTTAGGAGGAACTCTTCCTGAATCAGCTACCAAACAAAGTTCTACCTTGGCTTTAGGTCCTGGCACCTCTGGAAGCAATCCACCTTGGCAAAATAATGCTGGGAGCGGTGGGACTACATCACACCCTGGACTAGGTTCAATTGGAGCCAAGCCCATCAAGGAATTTGATGATACAAATTTGTACATTGGATATTTGCCACCCACTCTTGATGATGATGGTTTGATTAGGTTGTTTTCATCATTTGGTGATATAGTGATGGCTAAGGTTATTAAGGACCGAGTTACTGGATTTAGCAAAGGTTATGGATTTGTCAAGTATTCTGATGTTCAGATGGCTAATAACGCTATTGCAAGCATGAATGGTTACCGTCTTGAGGGGAGAACCATAGCTGTGAGAGTTGCCGGTAAGCCGCCTCAGCCAACTGTGCCTTCAGGCCCTCCAGCCTCAACTGTGCCTGCTTACCCTACTTCTACTCAACCAGTTGGTGGCTATCCATCACAGCAGTTTACACCTGGTGTTCCTCTTCCAAATCCCCCACCAGCAAGCTACACTGGAACTCCGGTTCCATGGGGACCCCCAGTTCCTCCACCTTATGCTCCTTATGCTCCTCCTCCTCCTCCTCCTCCACCTCCTGGTTCAACCTCGTACCCTCCCATCCCTAATCAACCAATGCCCCTATATGGAGTACAATATCCTCCACCAGTGCAGACGTCTCCCCCTGCTGCCCCATTGCAGACTGTGACTTCAAGTGAAGGTCAACAACAAAACTTCCCGCCAGGTGTGCAATCTGAAAGCAGCACTTCTGCTTCAACGGTATCAGCAAATATGTATGGGAGCTCCATGGCACCAATGCCGCCAAATGCTCAACCTGCATACTCAACTGCTTCATTAGGTTACCCGCCATACTACAGTGCAGTTCCTCCTGCGCCACCTGCTCCGTCCTCAACTGTGGAACATGCACAGAGCTTGGGTAATGTTCCTTGGGCTACTAATTCTTCAGTTCCACCTCCTGTTTCTTCTGCAGGAAAGAAAACTTATGGTGCAGATGCTGAGTATGAGAAGTTTATGGCAGAGATGAAATAATTTGGGTCCTTTGCTTCATAATTGAGAGGTATTTTGAACCTGTTAGATTTGTGCGCGTACGATTGCATATAATATTTGATAAACGTTTTCCATTATTACTAGTTGATAATCTTTGAAGATGCTAAATATGGCTCTGGCAGTATGACCTGAGTGGTCATATGATGTGACTTGTGGGAATTAAGTAGACATGCATGTTTCATGTCTCAACCGTTTACTTTTGTTCTGGTAAAGTTTGATAAAAGATTTTCCAAATACTCTTCTTGACAAAGCCATGTGTTATTTTTGAGGGTTCACCAATCCTTGCATTTAAAACTGAAGCGTATCAACTGTGAAGCTTATATGTGTAAGCTATAGTTATATTATGCGCCAAAAGTTGCTTCATATTTTTCTAGCAATCTATGATTAGTTTATGCCATATTTTGGCTAGCTGTCTAAGGCTTATGTTTCTGGGAATGTAATATTGTTGTTGATGATAGGGTAGGGTGATTATCAACTATCCTTTACACATTGCTAATCCATGTCTTGCACATTCAACACTGTTTTCCAATTTAAAATTTTAGTTCTAACAGTTCTTGTTGCTTGGTCAGTGATAACAGCCAGGGCAGAGAGTAACAAATGGAATTATCCTGTATATGTAGTTTGACTAATTTTTCATTAAATATTATCATTTTCATTTAGATTTTTATTATATTCAGTATTGGTATTCTCACTAGTCTTTTAGTATTTGAAGGTTTTATAGGGAGAGAAGTTTGTTGCTTCGTTAAGTATATGGCATGTTTCTTAACATAATAGTGCATATTTGACACTGCTGAAAATAAAAGTATTATCATTGTGATTTTGGTGCTCTATTAGACATTGGATTTTATATGATGTGACGATGTTTGGATACATTTTTCTTTTAATGATTTGCACATCCTTATATTGGTTTAATCTCCTCCTTTTTCTTTTTTCCTCTACCCCTACGTTCAATTTAGTTTGCGAGATAAGCCTGAAAAATGGTGTTCGCCTTGTTTGAATTATGTGTTTATGTCTCTCAACCTTTCTCTTTGTTATTATTGGATAACTTTTACAGGCCTGACGCTTCTTGGAGCTCATATGAACCTGATTTCTTACCCCTTGCCATGACTTTGTTGGAAGTTTGGGATTGACATCTTTAACCTTGCTGTACTGTTATGACATTTGCAGAGACTTGGCAGAAGTTCAGTTCATATAATCACATCTTGGAGAAGCTATTTTAAAAGCTTATTAATATCGTTTAATATTCAATGCTCTTATGTTGAACTAAATTTTGTTTGCTATGGATATTTATTGCTTCCTTTATAATGTTTCGCTGCTAATATTTTCCTTCTTATTGTGTGAACTGGTTACTGACATTTTCTGTTGTTAAATTGTATTACTTGGCTTAGCTCACTTTTATTTTTGTGATAATACTGATTTTATTGTGAGAGTATATGCTATCCTCTTGCATGGTTCTGAAGTTTACGTGGCATGCTATCGTGGCCAGAAGGTAAGCATAGCATTGGGTACGTGGAAGAAGCTTTTAATTTTTCCTTTGTTCATATATTTTCAGACTCCGCTTTTTCTTTTTCTTTTTTTTTTTCAATAAACCTTTCTGATCTTTCTTTCCAGTTTTTATATGGCAGGTAATTGAACTGTTATGATTGGTAATCATGGGTTTTGGATGTTAGTTTTGGTGGCATTTGTCAAAAATTTTTGTATTGTCTTTAGATGTGTTCTTAGAAATTGTCAGAATTTATAAATAATTAATTTTGCCTGACATTTATTTAAGAACCCAGTCCTACTAGTGACAGATCTGACTTCTTTGTTTCACCTACTTAATAAGATTTGTAAAGATAAGAAAATCTCAATAGTAATGAGAATAGATGTTTTTAAATTGGACCTGCAGACTTACTAAGGTAGCTCAAAAGAAATTGGTCTAGTTTCTAACAGAAGACACGATGTCCATAATAGATGATAGATTGGGTGGATCGATGTATGAAAGAGTGGGAACATCATTTCATGTAGCTGACATATAGGGCTTATAGGTCTTTTCGGGATTTGTTGGGTCAGAGTCGGGGAAGAGCAACTGAGTAAAGGATTGTAGAACCTTACCCATGTTTGTTGGACTTTGATTGAAATGTTGCAATGAATGTGTTAAATAATATGTTTTTTTGGCTGTGTCGAACCCTGAGGTGTGGTAATTTCTTTTCTTAAAGGTGTGGTAATTTCTTTTCTTAAAGGAATGGTAGAATGACGATATACTGTGTTTTGACTTTGAGTAATTGAGTGGTTTTGAATTCATTGAAGTAATTTAACTTATATGACAAACTAGCTTCTTTAACAAAAATAGAACAAGGTAATTTTTTATCTTAAAAATTGTTGCCTGGTATGTGCTCATGAATATTCTAAAGCTACTCAAGATTGAATGACTTCCAGTAATTCTGAGTTTGAAAGTGCATCTTTAAAATTTTCTGGTTATGTCATTGAAATAAAAAAGTATCCTCATTATGATATACTTGTTTTCCCTTTTTTTTTTTTTTTGTCTGTCAATAGTAAGGCAAATATACTGGCTACATTTGTTGGTCCATTTCTCAGTTTTTGTGTTGTTTCAAACTTCATTGTTTGGGTCCAAAGCCTTGTAACAAGCTCTACCACTAAAAATTCTCACTATTGGTGAACGTTCACCTGTTATCATTTCAAAAGATTGATATGTTGCTTATACAAGTCAGTTCTTTGTCAGGCTGATCAGTAATGGATGCGCATCTTCATGTCTTAATGTTTATATCATTAGCCATTAACTAATATTTTTCCTCTTACCTTTATGAGCTTAGTTTTATGTTTTCCAATTCTCACTAAAATTCCTATGACCACATAGATAGCAAATGTATGATGGATGTGCATAAAGTACATTTTTGGGAAAATGCGTGTATCTATAGATGGGTCATTATAAACATATAAGGCTTCTAGACTTATGTTACATCAAGGTTCAATGACCTCTAACAACTTCCTATTTAAGAAAGGGCCTTTATGTATATGATTGAACATTTATCTTAGCAGGTGTTCTAATTGCATGACCTAGCTCATCATTTTTCTTTTTTTACATTGTATTATTTGTTTGTTTCTCCGATCTGCATAGTACCACAATATAGTCAGAGTATAGATGCTGTGTATCTACTTAGCAAGAATGTGATTTTCCCAAAGAACAATGGAATGCCCTACATAATTTTGGAATATCCCATCCTATTACTACGTACTGCATGCTTGGCTTTGAGGAAGTATGGCATTATTTTCAAGAGTACCTTTTTAGTTGGGCAGAGGTATATTAACTGTAGTAATTTCATGGAATCATTGATGAGGGCATGACTTTGTATTTTGCTGCATCTATTGTTACTAGAAAATTTTTAATGTGTTTAAAATTTTTAATTTGTTTCCAAGAAAGAATTATGACAATGGTAAGCAGGAGCCAGCTGCATCTCTTTTTTAACCCTTTTTGATTAGTTTGTTTGATTGATGTTGAAATAGTTAGACCACTGTTATATAGTCAGATTAATGGCTTAGTTACCGCCGGTTTTTTCTGTATACTGAAAGATATTCAAGACCTTTTGCTCTGTTGATGATGTTTTTGGTTTTATTACCACAGAAAGCTATTTGTTTGTGTTTTTGACGTGCTTTATATATCTGACATTTTAGGATTGGCTGATGCTAGCCATTTGTTTTTTAATTTGTAGATGGCATGTCCTTGTTGATCATAGCCATAGTTTTATATTACAATGTTCTCTTTGTTCAACTTATTGAAGAGTTTGTCCTTCTCTAAACAGTATAATTGAAGTAATGCTCTTGTATTAAAGCATTTCCTAGAATGTGAAGTAACGGTTTATTGAAACTGTAACTTATTTGTAACTGTGTGCTAACCTTATTGTGTACAAGGTGGTCAAGGTATATTTCTTTGAGATGATAAGAAGTTTGCCAGGTAGTCATTGCCGTTACAAGTTGTGGATGCTCGTTAAAGAAGATATTTGGTGTGTCAGCAGTCAGTTTTAAGTGACATTTAGTATTTTAGCTGGAAACTCTGAATGTTGTGCCCTTGTATAAGTTTGCTCTGTGCAATGTACTTAGTCTCTGGTGTTTGGTTATTCTTTGTTGCCTAATTATTATGTTGCATCGGCTGTGCATGGCAGAGTATTTTGCTTCTGCTATTTACAATCAACCCATCATCATGTCAACAGCACAGTTTCTCGTTTATGCACTGCAAGTTGCATTCATAGAACTTTAATATGAATGGAGAATTGTTGTATGGTAAAATTTCCTTCAGTGCCCTAGGTTTATGCAATGAATTAGTTTTGGTAATGAGAAAAATGGATCATAATTCATTTTTCTCAAAACCATTTCAAAATGGATCATAATTCAAGTGAATTCAATTCCTTTTGATTTTTTTGGTAATGAGAAAAATCAATATTTTGATGAAAACTACAATCACAAACATCATCTGAAAAGAAAAAAAAAATTCAAACAACATGAGAACAATTTAGTTAAACAAAAAAAAACATCAGTGGTAAAATAGTCCAATATACAATATGCGCAAAACATTGCATAATTAGTTTGACATGTACAAGTTAGATTGTACTAAGCATCTTCTTAGGCATACCAACAAGCATGGTAAAAAAATATTACTACACCTAAAAAAAAATAACAAATGAGAAAAAAAATATAATTAACAAAAATTAAATATATGTAAAACAAATTAATCATACTATATTAGAATTAAGTCAAATTGACCATATTTTTTTAATTTCATCAATTGTAATACGTTAAATATAGATGTAAATGGTTAATACCTTATTGAGTGTGTAAATAAAAAAAAATAGTTTCAATTGAACCTTTTCTATACATGACTAGTATTATATTTTTATACCAATTTTGCTCTTGAAAATATAAAAACAAAAGTTTTATTTCAAAAACAAATTGAAAATATGAAATCTATTCATAAAAACACATATAAAAAAAATTAAAAAAATAGCAACTTTTAAAACTTACAAATACCCAGCCCCCTCCCCCCAAAAATTGTGTGATACACAAATCTAGCAAGTTTAAAAAATAGTAAACCCTTCTTCAAATTATGTAACACACACACCCGAAACTTTTCAAAACTTGTAAATTTCTTTGCATGACTTGGTTCGTGCGCTATCACACGAAGCCACATGATTCGGCTTCTTAATGTCGAAAATCTAGTGTTGAATCAGATCAACAACATGGTGCCAAATATCTAGTACATTTAATAGAAATATGATTTGACAAAAATCTAGTTAGCAGATTTGCCAAAATCTGGTACATTGGACGAAAATCTAATTCAAAGGAAATCTGGTTAGTAAATCTATCAAAATCTGGTGCATTCAACAGAATTCTAATTCGACAAAAATCTAGTTAGCCTAACTAGTTAGCAGATCTACCGAATGCACTTGGCACCTTGTCAATGATCTGATTCAACATTAGATTTCTAGCACTAAGAAGCCAAATCATGTGGTTTCGTGTGATGTTGTGTGATAGGGCATAAATAGGGTCGTACAAAAGGGATTTTGCAAGTTTTGAAAAGTTTTACGTTTGTGTGTCACATCATTTGGGAAAGAGTTTGTTATTTTTTAAACTTGTTGAGTTTGTGGTCGCACAATTTAGGGGGGAGTTTACAACTTTTAAGGTTGCTACTTTATTTATAGTTTTTATTATATAAGTTTTTTATGCGTAGTTTTTATATTTTTTATCCGTTTTCAAAATGAAACTTTCAATTTCATAATTAAGGACAAAATTTGTATAAAAATATAACACTAGTCATATACAAAAAAGGTTCAATAAAAACTATGTTTTTCTTTCATTTACACACATAATAGGGCATTAATCATATATATTTATGTTTTATTGAACCCCAAAAACTAAATGGAAAATAACCTAAAAAAGTGAAATATGAATAGGTTTTTTGAAAACTTTGATAAAATTAGAAACCTTTCAACCAAAACTAATTAAGCAACACAACCAAGCAAATAAACAATATAAAGTAAAAAAAGTAGGGAAAAGAAATGTTCAAGCGGTTTTTATAATGGCTTAGAGCTTCTTCATAAGCCTCATACATTCATTTATTCAAGTAAATTTGCTTGAAACCTTTTTCTACTATCTTCAGCCTTAGAGATACAATAGTTTTTTAACCAATGATTTCACATTTTTTATACTAGTTTTGATAACAAAAGATTGTGCCCTTGACGTAATCTTACATAAGGATTCTACTCCTACACTAGTTTTATGATATTGCACCCAAGGGTTTTTGAAATTACAAAGAATAAAATTGCCTCTTGAAAGACTGATACACAAATAAGCTCACAAATGACTCTCTCAAAGATATACAACTAGAATTAGAGAGAGAATATGGAAAAAAGATTTAGAGAATAAAGAACGAGAATATTTGGCCTAATTCTCTAACTCCTAAATCTTCAAATCATCTTCAATTTATAATATCTTGCAAGAGATAACATTAAAGCTTATTTGAGAGTTGTGCCGTTAGAGTGAATTTAGGAAGACGCATGGTCATGTCCTTCCTCTACACAGCCATACTTGCTTTAAAATCTATTTTCCAAATGTCAGATTTCTTCTATCATGCACACCCTACACGGACGTGTACTCCACACATACAGTTGTGTGTCTTCAATTCTTTAATGCTTCATAATTTTAGAAGCCCGTATGATTTTGCATGTAATACCCACACGAACACTATACGATTAACATTTTTCATTGAGCATCGACATGTGAACTTTAGGCATGTACCTAGTAAAGTCTGTTGAATCATGAGCATGACTAGGTCTAGACAGGAGTACATCCTTAAAACTTGGCATACAGTCGTGTGCTTGAAAAATGCACGATTGTGTGTCCTTGCTTCTTCATACACGAACATTTTACACAACTCACCTGTAACATCCCGAGGTTAAAGTGGTCTTTTTAGGCCTTGGAGCGGGGTTAGAAGAGAGATTTTTTAGTTAGAAATCAATTTCAATCAGATAAGAGGGTAGAATGGCCTTTTGTTGGCTTTATATGCAGCTTGTGGAAGGAGCACGATTGTGCATCTTTGGACACACGCCTGTGCGTTCCTTTCTCACCATGCATGCCCATGCATGTTTGCCGCATGCCCGTGCATACTTGCTAGTATATAAACCAATGTTTTCTCTCTACTAGTTTTAGCCAGCTTTTTCCCTTTCCTTTCTCTCCAGCTAACCCTGATTGTTTGAGAGAGAGATCAGTCAGCTTTTAGTAGTCAATCCAGCCAAGATTCAGCTAGAAAAAGAGAGATAAAAGTCATTAGCAGCAGGTAAGTATCCCCTTACTTTCTTTCTGTTTTCATGGGTTTATGTTTCATTGGTTGGGTTATTTCTGTTGTAGAGGCATGTTTCTAGTTTAATAGTAGTGTATGTTGCATGCTTGTGTGTTTGATTGAGTTTTAGGTTGAGTTTTGGTGATAATCTTACGAATTTCGACCGTGGGTATCGATATAGGGTAGGATGCATGCTCGTACGTTCATGCACGTATACCTATGCATTCTGGTTCTAGCAAGATCACGGTCGTGTATGTGAGCCATGCACGATGAGTTTTTAGAGAGGGTCACAATCGTGCGCCTAAGGGACACAGTCATGCGTGAGCTAGATGTGAGATTTTAGCTGAGAATTTCCAGAATCTAGTATGGTTAGGCTACACGACCGATACACGACCCATGCACTCTCATGCACGCCCGTGCGTCCGATCTTGCACGCTTGTGTGCCTAGTGAAAATAATAAATTTTCTCCCTTTTCAACAAAACAATAAGAAAGAAAAGAAAAGAGAAAAGAATAAGACAAAAAAGAAAAGAAAAAGAAGAAAGAAAAGAGAAGAAAAAAAGATAAGGTATCTTTTAGAATCACACTTTAATCTCATAACAGTATAAGAAACTCATCAATAGACTTACTAGCGTAATCTAGTGATAGGTTATGATTAAAAAGCAGAAATAAAGATAGAAACAGAAAAAATAGAGACAAAGCTGACAGAAACATAATAGAATATAGAACTTATTAATAAACTTAATAAGTTACAAAAACAGTACAACAGTAAGATAAGTTGTAATAAAAAAGAAAAGAGAATTAATAAGATAATATGGATGAATAACATCATTCAGCATAGCATGCTAAACAGTGTTTTCAGAAAAAATGGATCAAGTGATCCATTTACATCAGTTTTTAGCATTAAGTCCCGATGTCCAAGTTAGTTAGTGAGGGTGAATTTGAGGGGGCATTGGTTAGATTTCAGCTTACTAGTCTAAGAACTGGTATAGTAGGATATTTTAGCTTACTGATACTTTGCTGGTATGATTTGACCGACATGGCCAAGATGTCGATCCTTGTATTCATCAGTCTGATCAGCATAATAGGTATCTTTAGATACAGAGATTTTAGTAACAGTTTTATTCAGTTTTTTAGTGTTTTGGATTGTCAAATCCTAATAACAGTTTTCAGGAAGATGTTTTCAGTAAACAGGCCTAAGGACAAATAACATGATCTCAGCATTCCATGATACATATTACATGACATGAAAGAGTATACAGGCAGTAAGACCATAAACATGTAAGATAAGAAATAAAAGAAAGATTAAGTTGTACAATATACATCAGAAGTAAAGAAATAAAAAAGTACAACTAATCCTAAGAGAATTCAAGAGTACTCTAAGTCTCATAAATTAATAAGAAAAACAAGAAGAATAATAAATGCTACAAGAGGATTAGAAAAAGCTATTAGGCTATCAGGAACTTAGTTAAGTTCGTTTAGATAACAGTTAGTTAGTCAACACAGCTTAGTCTAGAGTCCAATTGATGGAAGAGGTAGGAGATGCTTATTGAGTGACTTGTCACTCATTCCCCTTAGTTTCCTTTTTTGTAGGTTGGTGTTTTGGGGAGTTGAGCTTGGAGCACAAGATGGTTGGGGTGTGGGATATAGCTTGAGTGGGTTTTCACCCGAGTTTTTAGTTATATATGTATGTATATATGTTTAGTTTTCAGCAGATAGCATGTTTATGGCTCGCATGCTTTGTATTGCTTATGCATTCGGAATGCACAATATCTTTTATTTTTTCAGATATTATTATTATATAGTAAATATAAGTTTTATTTTAAGATATTGTACAGTGGATTTTAGTTTCTTATCACAGATTTATAATCCAGCTTCCGCTTATTTTCCATAAGCAGTTAGCGTAAGACCTACTGCTATGTATTAAAGATATATATATATATATATATATATATATATATATATATATACATAACATATATTTCAAAAAAAAAAAATCTGATCTACAGTAATATATAGTAGTGGGCACTATAAGACCCAAGTCATGTGTTCCTCTTATATGACATATACAGTCGTGCGCCAGGCAAAAAATGTAAAATTAAAACCTTTTGGTCCCCTTTGCCATGAATTAATACATGCAAAAAACGATTAGATATTTTAACCTAGGTTTTACATCAATTCAAAGCCCACAAAAGTCCAACAACCTCCTCATTTTTTATTTGATGACAAAACTTATATTAAAATACATTTAGCACATAAAATATATCAAAAAAATTTCAGCAAATCACAAAAAAAATCATATCATTTTACATACCAATACTCTCCCTCTTTTTGTTATAAATCAAAAAGGCATATTAAAAGTTTTCATTTAAGCACAAACAATTCCTCCCCTTATTAAAATAATTTTATCAAATAAGGGTAAAAAATTTCTAAATTCTCCTCCTCTCAAAAGTAAATCTATCTCCCCCTTTTTAAAACAATTTAAGTTTCTCCTTCTCAATGATACCAATTTAAGAAAATGAACATGAATACTCCCCTTCACATTGGCATACACATACAAACTTATATCATAATTAAAAAGCATTCAATTTTCATTCCCCTTTTCCCTCGGTGCCCCCCTCCCCCCTCTTTTTTGTGTATGGATATGTTCAATCAAATTAATATCATCCTGAATAAGGTATGATTATTACAATTTTTTAGGGGATGTAGCTGCAGAAAACCTTAAAATTTGAAAATTTGGAAAAGTTTTTTATGAAGATTGTGTTAAACACGGTTATGCAAATCATGTGCACAATCATGTATGTTTAATTACAAGACATGCATAATCATGTGTCATTCAAGCACGACACTGTAACCAAGGAAAAGATGCATGCACAATCATGTAACCCGCGTACATGGTTATGTATGACCTATAAAACCAGAAATTCTATAGATAACTGTAGTTTTGACATAGAGGTTTTTTTAAATCAGCATCAAAATCTTCAAAATTGATTTTAATCATCTTAGGTCATTGAAATCAACTTATAAAATATTTCAAATATGTTTAAGACCAATTAAAACATACTTGACATATTTGAAATCATATTTGTAAATTTTAAGGAATTTTGGGGAATAAAACTTTTTACATATCAAATACTAATTTTGCATGTTTTGACTGTGAAGGACAACAATGTATGAATTTATGTCATGTACAATCAAAATAAATCAAATTTGACTTATTTTGATATGAATTCCAAGTATGTGCATATTGTAACACAGACATATATACATAACATGTTTGCATTCAATTTAATTCATTACGCAATTAAGGCAAGTAGTCATATACTAAATCAATAACAATCATAACATGACATCATCATCATTAACTAAGTAAAATTAAATAAGCATATAAATTACTTACTTGGATTGATGATCTTTCTATACCAAGTCTTCATCTCTTATTTTTAGTGTACAAGTATACGAAGACTCTTTCTTCTTTGTCATTGTTTAAGTCATCCCCATTCCAAGTGGCAAATGCCTTCTTATTTAATTTCTTCTTCTTCATCAGAGGACATTTTTATTAGTAATATCCTTCATTTCTGTACTCATAGTAAATTATCTCTTTTTCCTTTCTTTTTCTTCTTGGAGAGGAATTTGCTAAACTTTTTTGGGAGCATCTTTAAATCTTCTTCATCTATTGAGCTCTCTTCATTGGTTAAGTATGCATTGCCTTCACTTGAATTCTCCTCAACCTTGAGTGTGATATTCTTCTTATACTTCTTCTCCTCCTTCTTGGGCATCAACTTTATTTCATGAGTCAAAAGACTCTCGGTCAACTTATCCATGCCTAAATTGGCCAAGTCTTTTGATTCTTTGATTACCTCACTTTCATGCTCCAAGCTTCCAGTAATGACCTTAACACCTTCTTGACCAATTCAATGGTTTCAAATTTCTTCCCCAATCCTTTTAATTCATTCACCAAATTTGAAAACCGCTTATACATTTCTATTATATTCTATTCCTTTTTAATTACTCCTTCATTTGGTTTGTTCTTTCATGCATCGTTTGAAAGATAGTTCAAGCTTCATTTATTGTTTCACAAGAGAATACACGATTAAATTTTGTAACATTCAAAGTATAAAACAATAAGTTCAATGCCCTAGAGTTTAATCTCATTAATTTTTCACTATTTTTATTAAACTCGTCATTTATTTTTAGGCAAATTAGTGTTTGGATTTAAGGGAACAAAATCACCCTTGTCGATAAATTGAATGAAAAATTTCATACGAATTTTCTATCGGCCATAATTTTCATCATAAAACAAAGGTGACCTAAGAAAACTACTCTTTTATTGAAAAACAAGTTTTGGAAAAAGATTTTCCATATGATTTTAAAAATGGGTCTTTAACTCTTAAAATCGTTTGATTTTTAAATAACAAGAGTCTAAGCTCTAATACCAACTATTGAACCCTAAAAGCTGAATGACAAATAACTTAGAAAAAGGTGAATAGGTTTTTCAAAAATTTTTATAAAATTAAAAACCTTTCAACCAAAACCAGTTAAGTAACACAATTAAGCAAATAAACAAAATAAAACAAAAAAATATAAAATGAAGAGAGTGGGAAAAAGAAATGCTCACTTGAATCCCTTTTTCACTATCTTAAACCCCGAAGATACAATATTTTTTTGATCAAGGGATTTCACCCTTCTTCACTAGTTTTGATAACAAGAGATTGCATCTTTAATATAGTTTTACACAAAAATTTCACCCCTATACTAGTTTCATGAGATTGGGCTCAAAGGTTTGTGGAATTACAAAGAATAAAATTGCCTTTTGAAAGGTTAATACACAAATTACTCACAAATGACTCTTTTAAATATATACAATTAGAATTAGAGATAGAAAGCGGAGAAAAGATTTAAAGAATGAAGAATGAGAATATTTGACCTAATTCTCTAACTCCCAAACCTTTAACTCATCTTTATTATATAGTATTTTGAAAGAGATAGTTGTCAGAGCTTATTTGAAAGTTATTGGACTGAATTTGGGTAGACGTACAGTCGTGTCCTTCTTCTATATGGTTGTTCTCACATTAAAACCTACTTTCTAATAGTCTAATTTCTCTTATCATGTGTACCTTACACGAACATGTGCTTCACACACACGATCGTATGTCTTTAATTCTTTAATGCTTCAAAATTCAAGAAGCTCACACGATTTTGTGTACGATACTTGACAAATACCACATGATTAACATTTTCATTGAGCACAAACATGTGAACTTTTCTACATAGGTGTGTACCTAGTGAAGTCTGTTGAATCATAAGCATGACTAGGTTTACACAAGAGTACGTCCTCAAAACTTGACACACGATTGTGTGCTCAAAAAGCATATGGTCATATGTCCTTACTTCCTTATGCACAAACATTTCACATGACTCACCTAAATTATATGTTTTCCTTATAAGACACACACAGTCGTACAACTTGGCCACACATAGTCATGCTTTAGGTAAAACCTAAAAAATCTCTTCGTCATGAATCAATACATCTTCAAAACTCATATGAGTCCAACATATTTAGAACATTATAATTGACAAAAATAAAAACTGTGATAATTTTGATTTAATATCACATGCTCAACCTTTTCATTGAGCATAAATGTGTGAACTTTTCTACACAAGTGTATACCTAGTGAAGTCTGTTAATTCACAACCACGACTAGGTTTACAAAGGAGTACGTCCTCAAAACTTGACACACGATTGTGTGCTCAAAAAGCATATGGTCATATGTCCTTGCTTCCCTATGCACAAACGTTTTACACGACTCACCCAAATTGTATGTTTTCCTTATAGGACACACACAGTTATACAACTTGGTCACACATAGTCATGCTCTAGGTAAAACCTACAAAATTAAAACCCTTTAGTCCTTTTTGCATGAATCAATACCTCTAGGGACTGGTTAGATATTTTAACTTAAATTTTGCATCAATTCAAAACCCACAGGAGTCCAACATATTTAAAAGATTATGATTGATAAAATTAAAAACTGTGATCATTTTGATTTAATACCACATGATCAACCTTTTCATTGAGCATAGACGTGTGAACTTTCTACACATGTGTGTACCTAGTGAAGTATGTTGAATCATAAGCACGACTAGGTTTACACAGGACTACGTCCTTAAAACTTGACACACGATTGTGTGCTCAAAAAGCATATGGTCATATGTCCTTGCTTCCTCATGCACAAACGTTTTGCACGACTCACCCAAATTGTATGTTTTACTTATAGGACACACACAGTCATACAACTTGGTCACACATAGTCATGCTCTAAGTAAAACCTACAAAATTAAAACCTTTTGGTCCTCTTCATCATGAATCAATACATCTAGGGATTGGTTAGATATTTTAACTTAAATTTTGTATCAATTCAAAACCCATAGGAGTCCAACATATTTAAAAGATTATGATTGATAAAATTAAAAACTGTGATCATTTTGATTTAATACCACATGATCAACCTTTTCATTGAGCATAAACGTGTGAACTTTTCTACATATGTGTGTACCTAGTAAAGTCTATTGAATCATAAGCACGACTAGGTTTACACAGGAGTACGTCCTTAAACCTTGACACACGATTGTGTGCTCAAAAAGCATATGGTCATATGTCCTTGCTTCCTCATGCACAAACGTTTTTTACGACTCACCCAAATTATATGTTTTTCTTATGCACAAACGTTTTGCACGACTCACCCAAATTGTATGTTTTCCTTATAGGACACACACAGTCATACAACTTGGTCACACAGAGTCATACTCTAGGTAAAACTTACAAAATTAAAACTCTTTGGTCCTCTTCGTCATGAATCAATACATCTAGGGACTGGTTAGATATTTTAACTAAAATTTTGTATCAATTCAAAACCCATAGGAGTCCAACATATTTAAAAGATTATGATTGATAAAATTAAAAACTGTGATCATTTTGATTTAATACCACATGATCAACCTTTTCATTAAGCATAAACGTGTGAACTTTTCTACATATGTGTGTACCTAGTGAAGTCTATTGAATCATAAGCACGACTAGGTTTACATAGGAGTACGTCCTCAAACCTTGACACACGATTGTGTGCTCAAAAAGCATATGGTCATATGTGCTTGCTTCCTTATGCACAAACGTTTTGCACGACTCACCCAAATTGTATGTTTTCCTTATAGGACACACACAATCATACAACTTGGTCACACAGAGTCATACTCTAGGTAAAACTTACAAAATTAAAACTCTTTGGTCATCTTCGTCATGAATCAATACATCTAGGGACTGGTTAGATATTTTAACTAAAATTTTGTATCAATTCAAAACCCATAGGAGTCCAACATATTTAAAAGATTATGATTGA
Source organism: Anacardium occidentale (assembly GCA_026122585.1). Lineage (NCBI taxonomy): Eukaryota > Viridiplantae > Streptophyta > Magnoliopsida > Sapindales > Anacardiaceae > Anacardium > Anacardium occidentale. The sequence goes on from JAJEJH010000460.1 coordinate 142,395, forward strand.
TAAAATTAAAAACTGTGATCATTCTGATTTAATACCACATGATCAACTTTTTCATTGAGCACAAACATGTGAACTTTTCTACATATGTGTGTACTTAGTGAAGTTTGTTGAATCATAAGCACGACTAGGTTTACAGAGGAGTACGTCCTCAAAACTTGACACACGATTGTGTGCTCAAAAAACATATGGTCATATGTTTTTGCTTCCTTATACACAAACGTTTTGGACGACTCACCTACATGTATGTTTTCCTTATAGGACACACACAGTCATACAACTTGGTCACACATAGTCATGCTCTAGGTAAAACCGACAAAATTAAAACCCTTTAGTCCTTTTTGCATGAATCAATACCTCTAGGGACTGGTTAGATATTTTAACTTAAATTTTGCATCAATTCAAAACCCACAGGAGTCCAACATATTTAAAAGATTATGATTGATAAAATTAAAAACTGTGATCATTTTGATTTAATACCACATGATCAACCTTTTCATTAAGCATAGACGTGTGAACTTTCTACACATGTGTGTACCTAGTGAAGTATGTTGAATCATAAGCACGACTAGGTTTACACAAGAGTACGTCCTCAAAACTTGACACACGATTGTGTGCTCAAAAAGCATAAGGTCATATGTCCTTGCTTCCTCATGCACAAACGTTTTGCACGACTTACCCAAATTGTATGTTTTACTTATAGGACACACACAGTCATACAACTTGGTCACACATAGTCATGCTCTAAGTAAAACCTACAAAATTAAAACCCTTTAGTCCTTTTTGCATGAATCAATACCTCTAGGGACTGGTTAGATATTTTAACTTAAATTTTGCATCAATTCAAAACCCACAGGAGTCCAACATATTTAAAAGATTATGATTGATAAAATTAAAAACTGTGATCATTTTGATTTAATACCACATGATCAACCTTTTCATTAAGCATAGACGTGTGAACTTTCTACACATGTGTGTACCTAGTGAAGTATGTTGAATCATAAGCACGACTAGGTTTACACAAGAGTACGTCCTCAAAACTTGACACACGATTGTGTGCTCAAAAAGCATAAGGTCATATGTCCTTGCTTCCTCATGCACAAACGTTTTGCACGACTCACCCAAATTGTATGTTTTACTTATAGGACACACACAGTCATACAACTTGGTCACACATAGTCATGCTCTAAGTAAAACCTACAAAATTAAAACCTTTTGGTCCTCTTCATCATGAATCAATACATCTAGGGATTGGTTAGATATTTCAACTTAAATTTTGTATCAATTCAAAACCCATAGGAGTCTAACATATTTAAAAGATTATGATTGATAAAATTAAAAACTGTGATCATTTTGATTTAATACCACATGATCAACCTTTTCATTGAGCATAAACGTGTGAACTTTTCTACATATGTGTGTACCTAGTGAAGTCTATTGAATCATAAGCACGACTAGGTTTACACAGGAGTACGTCCTCAAACCTTGACACACGATTGTGTGCTCAAAAAGCATATGGTCATATGTCCTTTCTTCCTTATGCACAGACGTTTTGCACGACTCACCCAAATTGTATGTTTTCCTTATAGGACACACACAGTCATACAACTTGGTCGCACAGAGTCATACTCTAGGTAAAACTTACAAAATTAAAACCCTTTGGTCCTCTTCGTAATGAGTCAATACATCTAGGGACTGGTTAGATATTTTAACTTAAATTTTGTATCAATTCAAAACCCATAGGAGTCTAACATATTTAAAAGATTAGGATTGATAAAATTAAAAACTGTGATCATTTTGATTTAATACCACATGATCAACTTTTTCATTGAGCATAGACGTGTGAACTTTTCTACACATGTGTGTACCTAGTGAAGTATGTTGAATCATAAGCACGACTAGGTTTACACAGGAGTATGTCCTCAAAACTTAACACATGATTGTGTGCTCAAAAAGCATATGGTCATATGTCCTTGCTTCCTCATGCACAAACGTTTTGCACGACTCACCCAAATTGTATGTTTTCTTTATAGGACACACACAGTCATACAGCTTGGTCACATATAGTCATGCTCTAGGTAAAACCCACAAAATTAAAACCCTTTGGTCCTTTTCGTCATGAATCAATACATCTGGGGATTGGTTAGATATTTTAACTTAAATTTTGTATCAATTCAAAACCCATAGGAGTCCAACATATTTAAAAGATTATGATTGATAGAATTGAAAATTGTGATCATTTTGATTTAATACCACATGATCAACCTTTTCATTGAGCACAAACATGTGAACTTTTCTACATATGTGTGTACTTAGTGAAATCTGTTGAATCATAAACACGACTAGGTTTACAGAGGAGTACGTCCTCAAAACTTGACACACGATTGTGTGCTCAAAAAACATATGGTCATACGTTTTTGCTTCCTTATACACAAACGTTTTGGACGACTCACCCAAATTGTATGTTTTCCTTATAGGACACACACAGTCATACAACTTGGTCACACATAGTCATGCTCTAGGTAAAACCGACAAAATTAAAACCCTTTGGTCTTCTTCGTCATGAATCAATACATTTAGGGACTGGTTAGATATTTTAACTTAAATTTTGCATCAATTCAAAACCCATAGGAGTCCAACATATTTAAAATATTATGATTGATAAAATTAAAAACTGTGATCATTTTGATTTCATACCACATGATCAACCTTTTCATTGAGCACAGACGTGTGAACTTTTCTACACAGGTGTATACCTAGTGAAGTCTGTGGAATCATAAGCACGACTAGGTTTACACAGGAGTACGTCTTTAAAACTTGACACACGATTGTGTGCTAAAAAAGCATACGGTCATATGTCCTTGTTTCCCTATGCCCAAACGTTTTGAACCACTCACCCAAATTGTATGTTTTCCTTATAGGACACATACAGTCATACAACTAAGCCACACATAGTCATGCTCTAGGTAAAACCTACAAAATTAAAACCCTTTGGTCCTCTTTGTCATGAATCAATACATTTAGGAACTGGTTAGATATTTTAACTTAAATTTTACATCAATTCAAAACCCATAGGAGTCCCACATATTTAAAAGATTATGATGGATAAAATTAAAAACTGTGATCATTTTGATTTAATACCACATGATCAACTTTTTCATTGAGCATAGACGTGTGAACTTTTCTACACATGTGTGTACCTAGTGAAGTATGTTGAATCATAAGCACGACTAGGTTTGCACAGGAGTACGTCCTCAAAACTTGACACACGATTGTGTGCTCAAAAAGCATATGGTCATATGTCCTTGCTTCCTCATGCACAAACGTTTTGCACGACTCACCCAAATTGTATGTTTTCCTTATAGGACACACACAATCATACAACTTGGTCACACATAGTCATGCTCTAGGTAAAACCCACAAAATTAAAACCCTTTGGTCCTCTTCGTCATGAATCAATACATCTAGGGATTGGTTAGATATTTTAACTTAAATTTTGCATCAATTCAAAACCCATAGGAGTCTAACATATTTAAAAGATTATGATTGATAAAATTGAAAATTGTGATCATTTTGATTTAATACCACATGATCAACCTTTTCATTGAGCATAAACATGTGAACTTTTCTACATATGTGTGTACTTAGTGAAGTCTGTTGAATCATAAGCACGACTAGGTTTACACAGGAGTACGTCTTCAAAACTTGACACACGATTGTGTGCTCAAAAAGCTTATGGTCATATGTTTTTGCTTCCTTATGCACAAACGTTTTGCACGACTCACCCAAATTGTATGTTTTCCTTATAGGACACACACAGTCATACAACTTGGTCACACATAGTCATGCTCTAGGTAAAACCGACAAAATTAAAACTCTTTGGTCCTCTTTGTCATGAATCAATACATTTAGGGATTGGTTAAATATTTTAACTTAAATTTTGCATCAATTCAAAACCTATAGGAGTCCAACATATTTAAAAGATTATGATTGATAAAATTAAAAACTGTGATCATTTTGATTTCATACCACATGATCAACCTTTTCATTGAGCATAGACGTGTGAACTTTTCTACACAGGTGTGTATCTAGTGAAGTCTGTTGAATCATAAGCACGACTAGGTTTACACAGGAGCACGTCTTTAAAACTTGACACACAATTGTGTGCTCAAAAAGCATATGGTCATATGTCCTTGCTTCCTTATGCACAAACGTTTTGCACGACTCACCCAAATTGTATGTTTTCTTTATAGGACACACACAGTCATACAACTTGGTCACATATAGTCATGCTCTAGGTAAAACCTACAATATTAAAATCCTTTGGTCCTCTTCGTCATGAATCAATATATCTAGGGACTGGTTAAATATTTTAACTTAAATTTTGCATCAATTCAAAACTCATAGGGGTCCAACATATTTAACATATTATGATTATTAAAATTATTTGTGCAACTATTTTGTTATATTAATTCTGATTCGCATTTACAAAAGAAAATAACTATATATCAAGTTTTAGAACATTTACACATCGATATAACCATTGATGGAAACTTAACTAACCTTTTTTAACATAAAATAAATAAAAATAACTTTTCTATCACATTTAATAATACTAAATCAAATGATTAAGTTATTGAGTTAATGTTATGACATTTAAGTATGCCTCTTAATGACAAAATTGTTCTTGTTATATAGTAACTTTTATTGTATAAGACGAGATAATTTTAGCACGTACAAAAATATGAACAATTAGGTATGCTATAATTTATATTTTATTCATTCTTTTATAGTTACAAGTATGTCATTTAATGTGTAAACAAATGAGATTAAAAATAAAATAAAAAATTGATGTTAAAACTTGTTAAATCTCAACATGTTCAATGTTAAAATTTGTTAAGTTAATGAAATTGTAATTACTCAATATTTTAATATACCATCAAAAGGTTCTCAATATCCTATTTTTTTCATTGATTATGATCAAAAACTCAGTCATGCTTTAGTGAATATATTACAATCCTTAGAAAATTTGTTGATCAATGTTCAAAAAGTTATTATCCTATAACTTGCTTAGTTTTATATTATATAATATATATTAGTTTATTTCTAAACTATATAGATAAAATGAAGTTTTTTGAATTTGCTTCAAAATTAATGGAAGAAAAAAATTCAAAAATTATTAGAAAATACACTTTTATTGTTTGTTGTACTTGATTTTAGGACAAAATTATTATGAGTAAAAAATTTATTAGAAGTTATTGAGGAAAATATAAAACTTGCCTTATCAATAGCAATAAAAGTGTCATGAAATTTTTTTACTTAAATATATTTTGTTTTTAAAGTAAAATATGGAAATATTACAAATGCATTAAAGCCACAGGTAAGTTCATCAAGTTCAACTAAATGTAAAATACACTTGTAGTTTATCTTTATAAAAGACAAACAACCTATAGGTTGAAGTTACGATATTGGTAAATTTACAAATTCTATAAATATTGATCATTTAACGGAAATAATGAGTAAAAATAATAATTTTGATATTCTTACACGATGGAAAGCATATAAAAAAAAATTATCTTATGTTTTCTGCCTTTTCACCATGACATATAATTTATAATCGTTTTTAGTGTTGACTATAACATCAAAATCAATTTTACTACAAATGGATATGTTTCAGATGATAAAAAAAAAATATTTAAATATTGTTGAAAATATTATATATATGAAATTGTAATTCGCATATTTTAAACTATAAAATTGTATTACTAAAAGAATATTTAAAAAATTAAATATAGACAACTTTAAAAATGTTCCAGATTTGTAAATTGTAATATACATAAATTTATTTTATTTATGTGATTTATTTTATTTTATTTATTTAATCTTTTTAATCATATAAGCACAGTTTTGCTCTGTTGTAAGTGGGGACTCGTAAATCAAATTTAAGGGGTGTTGGCTTGCTCTATTAAAAAAATATTAAAATCAATGATAAGAAATAAAAATTAGCTTTTGGCAAACCAGTCAGGAAATTACACAAGCCAACTTGCTAAATGTTCATGACTCAAAAGCAATGGGCAGTGCCTTGGGCTTTCTCTTTGAGGTGGGGCGGCAAGGAGGGCCATGTTAAAATAGATCTTTTTTAATATTATAGCATTAATTGGTTGCCTGAGCACTCAGCTATTACATTCCAGTGGTAGGCTTCTTTCGGTTGTCATCTTAACGGTCTAGGGTTCGAAACCCCTGAAGAGAACTTTTACTTTCTTTCGTTTTCTCTTCTTGAACGCCATGAGTCAAGATCCGGATAAGCCCCCTAGAAAGGTTCGTTAAAGATCTCTTAGTAATTTCCTCAATTTCGCTCCACGCCTATGAATTCCCCCACATTTCCACATTTAAATCTCTATTTCAGAAACCTATACAAATTTCGTTCTCTTTTTTTGGATTCTTGTAGTTTAAGTACGCTCCCAAAGCTCCTCCGGCACCTTCCCGAAGCCAAAAGCTCAAACGCCCCGCTCCGGCAACGTAACTCTCCGCTTCTACTTTCTTTTTTTTTTTTTTTTTCTTTTCGAACATTCCTTTGATTTTCATTTCTGTCCTTAATTATTGAATTTGATTTTCGAAGTTAAATTTCTTATTGTCAATATAATTTAAATGCAGTGAATCGAAAAATGAAGACGGAGAAGAGGAGGCCCGGGAACTCATGCGCCAATTCAGCGTACGTACTCAGATATTCTCTTGGCCCCTTGTTATAGGCCTATTTTATTTATTGAGTGATTCTTTCCGTTTAATTTTTATTTTTCAGTATTTATAAATGCTGGTATTTTTATATGTAAGTTAAAAATATAATTAATATCTTCAAAACAAGGTCGTTCTTGGGTGTTTATTAATTCTTTTTTTTTTTTTTTCCTCGTCAAGTAGAAATATTTTAACTCCGATCTGTGATGTGCTCAAATAATTTACAAAGTTGGGATAAAGTACAGGAGCATAAAGTATTATTTTTATTTTCAATTTTTTGGAAAGAATACGAAGAATCAAAAGGAGCCATGAGCTCTTTTATATTTTTCTTGTTTGATGAGGGAAAAGATAATTGTGCTTTTACTTACCTAATTTGCTTGTCTATTTTCCTTCAAGGTCTATGAGGTATATGGAATTGATAATAAGATTGAATTTCTAGCTAACAATTTTTGTATGTCATGGCTAATCTTAATTGGGAACATCATGTTTAGTACGAGATATTATAATTAGTTTGATAATTTTAATATTATAAATATAATGAGGTAGTCTTTCAAACGTGACATCGTGCTTTCAATTCCATTTGGTATGCATGTGCCTATACTTTCTTTTCTTGGTGGTGTTAAAGAGATTAAATTATAGTTCTGCAGTATGATGTTAAGAGACCTTAGCTAAGGTATCCGTGACTTTAATATACTTATTGTTTGATTTTTCAAAGATAAATAAAAGAAGGCAGGAACAAGAAAAAAGGTTTGTTCTAGATTCATTTTGTTCTGAGCAGTATCTACATCTTCAATTTTGTGCAAGGAATACCTTTCGATGGCATGTTGTGGTTAAAATGCCATTGGAGCTGCCTTATTAATAGGTGCCCAGGAGGTGATTCATAAATCTTTTAAGCTTACAGTGATCAGTGGTTATTTATTGTATTAGCGTTCTCATTTCATATTTTTATGTGCCATTGTATCCTAGTTTGTAAACTATAAGCTGTTATTACTTTATTTGTTATTTACAGGAAGCCAATACACGGCAACTGTCCACCAAAGTCAAAAAGAAAGGTAATATCTCCTCAGCTGGTCTACTTTTATTTTTATCTTGATAATTTGTTGGTCTTTATAACTAGTTTGGTGAATATGGCTAGCTGCACTTACTTTATTTTGCATACAAAAAAGACTTTTACAGTGGAGGGCTGAGCATTCTGGTCACTATATGGATTTTGTGATTAACTAATTATATGGCTGATTGATTTAGTATTTTATCACTTGATTGACTGCACCAATCTCTTCATAGTTGCAACTCTTATCTACAAAATTCTATCTTGTAAGTAGCTTTTGAGAGAGTGTGATTGACGAATGTGAAGTTTATTTGCATCGGCTGACTTCATATGATTAAGGTTCGGACACTTGTTTTGGATATGCTGTCTTCCAAATTCGATGAGAATGTGTTGGTGTCTTATATAATTCAAATTTTGATGTAAAATATTTGCAATAACAACCAAAAATGACCCCAAAATCCAACCAATAAATATAGAGAACTTAAAAAATGGGGGTATCTCAAAGTACCAAATAGATGATGAGGAATAATAGTGTGTTAATGCTGTCATCTGCATACTTATGTTTGGAGTTCAAACCTGCAGCTTCAGTGCAAATTGCATTTGATGCTGGGGCCGCATCATCAACTTCCATAAGGAAATATGGTAATTCAAAGAATGGGAATAGTGCAAAAGCTACGGACTCAATGTTAGAAGAATCTACTTTTGATGGTAGGCAAATTCTTGCTTCTTTGCCATCAACTGCCAGCGAAGATGAAACCTTGCCCAATTCTTTGTTTGTACCAACTCAAATGATCAAGGAAGATTACAGCGAACCTTGGGTAAGAAGCTTTTGCCTTCCACCTCTCTCTCTCTCTCTCTCTCTCTCTCTCTCAGTAAGATCAGGTTTCCTGACTGCATTGCAGGATTATGAAAATACTTGCTATCCAATTACACTTCCTTGGAGGAAGCCTCACTGTGGTGACCCAGGTATGCTTTCAGATGCATCTAAAATCTGTCGCCATATTACAGGGTATTAGAATACTCATTGGAAACTAATTGGATAAGTATTCTCATCATCCATGATAACCATTCTAGATTCTCATGCATGAAGTGACTACTAACCTCAGTCAGTTTTAGGTGAGTGCGTGACACTGTTGGCCTTCTATTACTGACTGGTAGCCATATATGGTGTAAGGAGTTGGGAGACACAAGGATATGATTGATTTGTGCCTTCAGAGACATTTATTATGTTCTCATTTGGGTGAGGGTAAAGTTACTTAGAAGGATTTTTAGAAGCTGTTATAACTATTGTGTTTTGTTCAATAGTCACTAGCTGTATGCATCCACTCTTCAGGATGTGTTCAAGATGGGAATAACATTTTTTCAGAAGTTTGATTATATATGTTGGGCTTATGATGATTAGTGTCCTCAAAGTTTCAAGGTTATGCAGGGAAAGTATAGAACCGCAAGCCTGTATACATTGCTCATTCTGTTTAATCGCATAATGCTTTATTTATTCGCTCTCTTTGCTTACAGAACTTCTTGATGAGGATGAATTTGGGGAAGCTGCAAGGAACTTGGACTATGATGAGAATACTATTAATACTGCTTCTGATCTTGGGTTGCTGGTTGGTAATTTGATGATTAAATTACTAGAAGTATTGTTGAGCTCCTAACCCATTTCGATATGTTGCACAAAATTGATGACAGAATGAATCTCAAAGAAAAAGAATGCTGTTGATTCAACTTCCCACTACACTGCCCATATTCAAGCGATCAGCCAGCATAAAGGAAAAAGAGAAAGCTGGAAGCGCAAAAGTATGGGAAAGAGCCGATGCTCCAGAAGGGGGCTGCAGTTTAAAAGATTTGCCAGGAGGATATATGGGCAAAATGCTTGTTTACAAGAGTGGAGCTGTCAAGTTGAAACTAGGGGAAACCATGTGCGATGTAAGCAAAACTGCAAGCCCTCTTTAACTAAAAACAAGCAAGCGGGATTACGAAAATGCTAAGTTAAGCTGTTTGCAGGTTTCACCTGGATCAGATTGCTCATCTGTCCAAAACGTGGTGGCAATCAACACAAAAGATGAAAACTTCTGTGTTCTTGGGGAAGTTGATAATCGAGCTGTTGTAACTCCAGACATTGGTGCCATCTTCAAGAATGTGCTTAACTTGGGAGAATGTGAGAAAGATGGCGGAACAAGTGAAGATTCGGTGGATTAAGTCTCAGTATGATGGACATGGAAAAATGCTCCGACTTGTATGTAGAATCTGTTACTAGAACTAGAGTAATGCTAACCGAATAGCTTGTGGAGCTGCTGCTATAGAGTCATAGGATGTCATTCTTCTTGACCCATATTTCTGGTAGACAACAATTTCAAATTGAAAAGAAGAAACTTCCTTCTGTTGGAAATTCGTACTCCTCGAAACAAAATTGTAAAAATCAGCAAAGATAAAAGAGTACCATTGTGAAGGTTCTACATTTCCTTTGACATTAAGCATGTGGTAAAAATTAATTAATTAATTAATCATCAGCCTTAACCCGTAACCAAGCTGTCGACTTATTTCCATAACGATTTATATATCTTCACCCAATCGAAGAAAAAGTCTTTCAAAAGGTAAAAGAATCGGTACTAGTTTTGGAATTGGGACATGGCAAGGAGAAGATGGGGGTATAGTGGTTCACGACGGGTTGGGGGGCTAAGAAGAGATTTTGGTAAGAGAACTTAGATTCCAATTAGCACGGTGGGTGGATCATGCACGATAATAGTTTGGATTCGTATTTGCTGGGCCTAGATCAGCATGACGATTTCGTGGTTTGCGGTATAAGATAGAACCACCCAGCTCTTTGAAAGAAACAGGAGGGGAAAGTTTGAAGAAGTGGATTCCGGGAAGAACAAAAAGAGCAACGCGGATTCTGAATCACCACCTCCTGCAGTACTGCAGTCTGCAGGCTACAATCTCCTCTAACACCACCACTGCCACGGTGCAACAAAAACCTTTAGAACTTGATAGTGATGCGAAGTTTTATAATGATTAAGAATTTGGTTGGGTTATCCGCTAATTTATAAATATGGGCAGAATGACTCAAAAGTTGCCCAATATTGATCACATCTTATGAAGTTGTTGAGCCCTCACTCAACTCAGAATTTAGGCTTTTTTTTTTTTAATTTTTGAAAGGGCATTTAACCTAGTATCTATTTTAGTTTTCAGTTTCCAGATCAATGGCGAAGTAATTCAATTTGTCTTTCATGTGTTCTCTCTCTTGAATTTATGTTTATTTTTATGAACATCTATAAGATTTGAGAGTCAGCATATATAATACACCAACTAAAGGCTGATAATTAGTTTCATTACACATAATAAGTACCTACATAAATCTTATTAATTTATCTATATAAATTAATTTACTAATACAGATTGGATAATTATAAATTAAAAGAAAGAAAAAATAATGAATTAATTATTTAATATATAATCGTATTAATACACATTTTAAGTTCTTATAATAAAAAATGCAAAGCCATGAGAGTGTGCACTAATCGAGTTTCATAAAAGGTTATATTGAGAAAATGATTTTATTTAAAATTTTTAATTGACCAAACTCATATAATAACATTCAAAACGTGACAAATTACTTTAAAACGATAAGTTACAAGAGTAACTATAAGACACATTCTTAATTGGGTATATAGGTAGTAGTCTTTCGTCTAGAAGTAACAACCTATCAAAAATATATTTCTTTTATATTTCTAGTCTATGTAGAAAAATCAATAGCTCTTACCAAATAGAGATCAAATAATATATATATATATATATATATAAAACCATATCCCTTCATGTATGAAGTGTTAGGTTTAATTTATATGAACTACATAAAGTCATATATAATTCTAATTCATACGACCTATACATAGTTATAAAATATTAAATTTAAATTAGTTTAGGGTTTTTAAAATACTTGATACGTCATGCATTTTGAATTCATAAAACTATTGAATTTTCTTGTATTAAAGTGGTTAGTCTTTGCTTCTGAAACCTCTTCGAATGAAAACTTTTACTAGATAAAATTGTATAAAACTATGTGCACCAATAAATCTTACAAGTTAATATATGCAAATGAATGTGACATCATATCATTGGATGATATAACTATTTTTTTTTTTCACTTTAAAATCAATTAATCGCTTGTAGTGCCTGTTACTATATATTACTATAGACCAATTTTTTTTTTTTTAAATATATCTTTAATATATAACAGTAGGTCCTATGCTGACTGTTTATTGAAAATATGCAGAAACTGAATTAGAAATATGTGATAGAGAACTAAAACCCATTGTACAGTATCTTGAAATAAACTTATGTTTACTATATATTAATAATATCTGAAAACGTAAAAGATATTGTACATTTCGAATGCATGAGCAATACAAAACATGTGAGCCACAAACATGTTATCTGCTGAAAACTAAACATATATATATATATATATATATATATCTGAAAACTCAGGTGAAAATCCACTCAAGTCATATCACACACTCCAGTTATCTCATGCTTCAAGATCAGCTCCCCAAAACGCCAACCTGTAAGAAAGGAAACTAAGGGAAATAAGTGACAAGTCACTTAGTAAGCATCTCCTACCTCTACCCTCGAGTAGGCTCTAGACTAAGTTGGTGTTGACTGGCTAATTGCTATCTAGATGAACTTAACTAAGTTCCTGATAGCCTAATAGCTTCTTCTGATCCTCTTTTAGCATTTATTATTCTTCTTGCTCTTCTTATTAATTTCTGAGACTTAGAGTACTCTTGAGTTCTTTTAGGATTAGCTGTACTCTTTTATTTCTTTACTTCTAACGTATATCGTGTAGCTTAATCTTTTTTTTATTTCTTATCTTACATGTTTCTAGTCTTACTATTTGTACATTTTTCATGTCATGTAATATGTATTATAGTATGCTGAAATCATGCTATTTGCCCTTGGGTTTGTTTATTGAAAATATCTTTCTAAAAACTGTTATTAGGATCTGAAGATCCAAAACACTGAAAAGCTAAATAAAATTGTTTCTAAATCTCTGTATCCGAAAATACTTGCTATACTGATCAGACTGATGAATATAGAGATTTGACATCCTGACCATGTGAGCTGAACTATACCAACGAAGTACTAGTAAACTGAAATATCTTACCATACTTGTCCTTAGATTAGTAAGCTGAAATCTAACCAATCTGACCAAAGTCAGAAAGCTAAAATCCCACAGATGCCCCCCTCAAATTTACCTTTACTAACTAACCCGGACATCGGGTCTTAATGCTGAAAATTGATGCAAATGGATCACTTGATCCCTTTTCTAAAAACACTGTTTAGCATGTTATGTTAAATGATGCTATTCATGCATGTTATCATATCAATTCTCCTTTCTTTCTGATTACAATTTATCTTACGGTTATACTGTTTCTGTATTTTATTAAGCTTATTAATAAATTCTTTGTTCTATTATGTTTCTGCCAGCCTTGTCTCTATTTTTCTTGTTTCTGTCTTTATTTCTGTTTTCTAATCGTAACTTATCACTAGATTAAGCTATTTAAATCTGTTGATGAGTGTTCTTGTACTATTGTGAGATTAAAGTATGATTTTGGAAAATATCTTATTTTTTTCTTCTTTTTCTCTTTTCTTTCTTTATTACTGAAATTCTGCTGAAAAGGGAAGGAGTTTCTTATTTTCACTAGGCGCATGAACGTGAACCATTGGACACAAGAGCTTACATAAGAGTGCACGAGTCGTGCACCTGTCATGCAACCCAACCGTACTAGGTTCTGAAATTCTTGGCTTAAATCTCATATTTGGCTTACGTACGGCTATATTCCTCAAGCGTATGGTCGTGACTATCTCTAAAAGTTGATCATGCATGGCTCGCATACACGATCGTGACCTTGCTAAGACCAAAATATATGAGCATACGTGCACAAATGCATGGGCATGCATCCTGCCCTATTTCGACGCCCACGGTCGAAACCCGCAAGATCACTACCAAACTCAACCCAAAACTCATCAAACTTCAATTAAACATACAAACATGTAACATACACTGCTATTAAAGTGGAAACATGCCTCCACTATAGAAATAACCCAACTAAGGAAACATAAACTCATGGAAACGGGAAGAAGGTAAGGGGATACTAACCTGGAGCTGTTAATGACTTCTATTTCTCTATCTCTGACTGAATCTTGGCTAGATTGGCTGCTAAAAGTTGACTGATCTCTCTCTCAAAAGATTAGGGTTAGCTAGAGAGAAAGGAAAGGAAAAGCTGGCTGAAACTGGTGGAAAGAAAACATTGCTTTATATACCAGCAAGTATGCATGAGCGTGCAACAAACATACACGGGCGTGCATGGTGAGAAAGGAACGCACGGGCATGTGTCCAAAGACACGCACGGTTGTTTTATATTGTTGAATGTGTGTTTGGCTTGTGTTGAATGATTTATTTGTTGGTTTAATTATTGATTGTTGATTGAAAGGTTCTAAGTTTTCAAAAGAATTTTAAAATAACCTGTTCACCTTCCCTCTAGGTTATTTGTCATATTGTATTGAGGTTTAACATTCCATGACACTTGGCACAATCACATCCAGACATGAGTACAACTATCCTAAAGCCTCTATTTTACCTTTTTAGCCTTCCTAAGCCATTCAAAAGCTTGAAAAACCACCTAAGATGATGAGAATGACTCAAATATCTTTATCTGGACTTTCAAAATATTACAAAAACTCAATTGTCAACACTACACCTTGAGTTTTTTCTTAGAGAATCCAAGCTTTGCTCTAAGTTCTTCAAACTTACCCTTGGATAAAGCTTTAGTAAGGATGTCAGCTACTTGACCATCTGATCTGTAATGAACCAAATGAGTCTTTTTTTTCTTTTCAGCTTCCTTCAAAAAATAAAACTTCACTCTAATGTGCTTTTTCCTGTCATATTGCATAAGATTGTTGGCAATAGCTATTACTATTTTGCTTTTAACATAAATTAAAGTAAACTTTTCTTAACTAAGTAGCTTGATTGGTTACTACTGTTGCAACAATGTATTTAGCTTCAATAGTTGACCAAGCTACAACATCCTATTTCTTTGAATTCCAGGTGAAGATTTTTGAACCAAAAGAAAAACAAATCTAAAGGTGCTCTTTGAATCTTCAACATTTCTAACCCAATCACTATTAGAAAACCTTAGAAGCTCATTCCATTCTTCTTTCAAATATCAAATACCAAGATCAACATACCTTTTAAGTTACTTGAGTACCCTTTTCGTAGCACCAAAATGTTTTTTACTAAGAGCTAACACGAATCTTGATAATAGACTTACAGAGAACATAATGTCGGGCCTAATAGTTATTAAATACAATAAATTACCAATCAAACTTCTATAAATTCTTGGTTCAATCACATCAACACCATTATCTTTATATAACTTTTCATTGATACCTAGTGGAGTTGCAATTGATTTGCAATTTTCCATCTTAAATTTCATTAGAACATTAGTGGCATATTTCTTTCGAAAGAGAAAAATATCATCATTGCATTGGTAAAATTCCATTCCTAAAAAATAGCTCATTTCACCTAGATTAGATATATCAAAGACTTCCTTTATTACAATTTTTAACTGTTGCACTAATTAATAATTACCACCAGGCACAAGCAAATTATCAACATAAATATAAATAATGAGTTATTCACCATCATCATAGGTTTTCACATACAAAATGACTTCAGTTTCACTTCTTTTGAACCCATGATTTATCAAATGAGAGTCAATTCTGGCGTATCAGGCCTTAGGTGCCTATTTGAGGCATTATAAAACTTTTTTGGGCTTATAGACCATATCAGCACTACCTGGAGCTTGAAACCCTTGAGGTTACTTAACATATATTTCTTTTTTAGTAGACCTTTGAGAAAAGCATATGTTGACATCAATATATAATTGAAACAATTTTCAAACTCTAGAAAGTATTTCAATAAATTATCCTTGCAAAGTTTTGATTGTTAAGAGTTACAAGCAATAGAAAACATAGCATATGTTTCCATTTAATTTACTTTTATTTCATTTTTTGTTATTGATATTACGCACTTTGATTAATACTTAGTAAGCCTTAAAACAACTACCAATTTTTTCTTCCACATAATTGATGTAAACTTCATTTTGCAGATTATAACTTCTATTAATATTTTTAAATTTTATTTTTTCAACAGAGTGCTTTCTTCGCTGATTTGTTTGAATAACTTTTAAAAAATATTAGTTTGACATGTTATAATAATACTAAATTAAGTTGTTCTTTTTTTTTTTTTTTTCTAAAAAATTGCAAGTAATGGGTATCTGTTATTAGACCCAACTTGCAAAATCTAAATTCTAATGGATATAAATCCAAATTCTTGAAAGTCATACCCCTTTTTTAAATGGGTATTTACAAACAGTCTATCTACGTTATCAGATCTAATGGGGAAGAATGTAATCTAATAAAATCCTTTATTTAAAAAAAATCATTAATTAATTATTTACTTTGGATTATAGTGTACGATTGAATTAATTAATTAATTTTAATTAAACACAAAATCATTAATAGATGTCCTCAAATACCTTCTAAAAATTAATTAATGAATATAGCTACTAACATTTTGTGGCAAATAAGACAACACACCATCATTTTTAATGGCCCCGAAGATCACCAACCTATTTTTTTATTATTAGTGAAGATTGTTCATGATATTGCTTCCTGAACAGACAAAATGGTTTTCTCTTTCGGTAATACATTTATATTTTGTTAAAAGGATTATGAGGAATTAAATATATACACTCGTGTATCACTTCATTTCAAAGGAATATTTTGATTATTAAGAAAGAAAATACATCTATTTAAGTATTAATAAATAAAGATGTTGAATGGTTATGTGATTTTGTTCAACGATTAAATTAATAAAATAATAACTTATCTTTTAATAATCAATTTTTTAAATGTGTATTTTATTTGAATATTCAATTGATCATTGCTGGGGAAATGTGAAAAATAAAAGAAAATTAAATTATTTTTTTCACACTTCTTCCCCGAATTCGACAATTATAAATGCTTCTACACATTTTTCATTCTTTACAAAAATATTAAAATCTACGTTCTTATACTACATTTTTGCTCTTAACTTTCAAACTCCCTTAAATTTTGTCAATTTTCAATTAATTTATAATATTTTGAAAGAGGTTAAATGCTTTGAAATCCTTAAACAAAGGTGAAACCAACATATAACAAATTATAACCATTTTAAATCTTCAAGAATTATAATTGACTCTAAAAGGCTTCAAAAAATCTAAATATATTTTGAAATTATATTTACTATAATATCAATCGATGATGATATGAAATTTGAATTTTATAGTCATTTCAATTATTATTAATTAATTTATAATTTAAATTTTCTATTTTCGGTATTATATTTATTAATTTTTCAACTATGAATGAATAATATGTGTATGTTATTCAATTACAATAACTATTAATTGTGCTTATCATTCATAATTTTTTTATAATTTTAAAAAGTATTTAAAATTTAAAACTAGGTTATTAATAAATTAATATGATTAAACCAATTAAATTTATAATTAAAGTAATAGATTTTTAGAAAATATATTAAAAAATTACAAATCGGGTTCGGCCTGGAGCTTGGCCCGCGGAGACCCCTGCATAAGACGCGGTGAAAGGTCCAGTCGGGCTCCCGTAATTGGAGGCAAACCGCGGACCGTCTCTGTCTCCAGGCCGGGTTGAGTTCAGACCCATTTGCCCCGTTCTAACTAAAAGGCATAATAAACGTTATTTCTACTCTTTTAGGCTTCCCCAATAACGAAGTTGTATAAATTCAGCTGGGCCATTGCCGTCCACACGTTTTGATAAAGAATGATCGTGGTTGACAAGGTGGCATGGGACCCGTCCAACCGACGACTATGACCCAACACAATGCTATCAGACACAAGTTCACTAGATGATCAAATGGGGACACCAATCAGCCCATCAATCTGCGCCGCCAATTTGCTCGGTGATTCATTTCGACCACCACTTAACTAATCTAATCTAATGGGCTGGTAAAACAGAAAGTCCCACTCCCACTTCACTACAAAAGTAATGTGCTTTTTGAACACGGGGACCTACTAAACGGTCCAGTTTTGATAATTAATTCTTTTTTTTTTCTGGATGATGTCTCAGCTGCCATAAAAAAAGTTTTTAACTAAATAATTAGTTGTTTTTTTCTTTTACATTTTCTTAATGCAATAGTATTAAAATAACTAATTATTTAGTTAAAACAATAATAATTTAATCAAAATCGTTCATTTATTATTAAAAATATTTTTTTAATGTAGACTCATAATTAAATTTCTTAATATGAATGGTTTAAAAATATTTTATTATTAAAATTAAAAAACTATTATAAAAATAGAGCACCTTAAGCATAAACAATTATAAGAAAAGAAATGTATATTTGAATAAATTTTTATATATAAATAATAATAATAATAATAATAATAAAAGATAAATGATCATATATTAAAAAAATATTTTAGTAATCTCTTTTATTATTAATATTACTTTGCTTGACTTTTATTATTGATATTATTTTATTTGGTTTAAAAATTATCACAGTAATCTTAATTTTATTATAGTTTTATTCTTATTTATTAATTATTTTTATAAAAATATCCTTAATTTTAATTTTAATAATAACACTATATCTAATAATTTTTTAGGATATTTAAATAAAATAATATATTAGTAATGTGATATTTAAATATATATGAATTAAATAAATAACAATCAATATAATCTAAAAAATTTACGCACAATTACAGAATACTGAATTAAAGTATTAATTTAGGATTTATAGGAATACATTAAATTTCATACCATATGAATTCATAGCAATTCTGAAAATATCTGTAATGAAGTGATTGGTTTTCTACCCCAAAACCTCCATTTATGATAACTTTCAATGAGTGAACCTATATCCATTAGGTTTTGAAAAATGAATCTAGCTAAGATATTGTATGTTAATGGATACTCCCATCAAAGTTCCAATAAATCTCATTACTTTCTAGTGTATTGGATTTATTTTTATTGATTACTTAAGCTCATTTGTAAACTGGTATTAAACTATTGAATTACTCATTTTTAATAAACCAAATTTATAATTAATTTAAATCCATATAAGGAAATTTTCCAACACTTTTCCACTTGGACAATATTAATTAATTAATTAATTATATTATTAAGAAATAACAACAATATTTGACTCTCAGATAACCAACATTTTAAATTTAAAGTAGCCACTATTTTTTGAAAACAAAATAGTTTAAAGATGAATTTTTACTATAATTAATAATTTAGCTAATATGATCACCAATAACGAACCATGATACTAATATTTTTTTATCAACATAAGATTGTTTATAATTATAATTACTAATAAATCAAATCAATACAGATTAGCTATGCAAGTGTGATAAAAATAGCACTCAATAATATGATCTTAAATAGTATTATGTCTCTATCAATCCATGATTTTTCTTTAACTTATATATTTCAAAAGAAACAAGAGAAATCTCGTTGCTTCCAATGAAGTTCGTACGTTTTAACTTTATTTGCAATAATATGAAACATACATATATAACTATCATACTCAAGAAAAACAATATTCACGAGACACATGTTATACCATAACCATATATATGTGCATATATTTATATAAACAAGTAAATAAAACCATATGACCATGATAAAAATATATCAATTCAATAATTAAATAAGACAAAAAAAAAGAGTTGTCATTAAGATGAAAAGTTATCAAACTATGTAACACATGTTGCTAGACATTATTGTGGACTGGGTTTTTTTTTTTGGTAACTGAAATATATCTTTAATATATAACAGTAAGTTTTACTCTAACTACTAACTGAAAACACATATGCAGAAGCTGAAATAAAACATATAATGGGAAACTAAAACTCATTGTATAGTATCCTAAATAAAACTCGTGTTTTACTACATATATATATATTAGTAATACTATTTAAAAACATATGTGATATTGTACATCCTATATGCATGAGCAATACAAAGCATGTGAGCTATTAACATGTTATCTACTGAAAATTAAATATATATATATATATATATATGTATATATATACATATATAAACTAAAAACATCAAGCAGAGGCCCATTTAAGCCATATCCCACTCTCTAGCCATGTTGTGCTCCATGCTCAATTTTTCAAAACATTAACTTGCAAGAAAGAAAACTGAGGGGATGAGTGACAAGTCACTTAGTAAGTATATTCTATCTCTACATTTTGGTAGACTCTAATCTAATCTATCACTAGTTAGCTGCTAATTAGAGAACTTAACCAAGGTTTTGTCTAGCTTAATAGCTTCTTCTACTCTAGCTCATCTCACTACTAAACCTCACTAGGTTTTCTTTCTGATATTCATTAAATTTGTTTTCTTTCTTTATTAATTTCTGAAACCTAGAAGACTCTCAAGTTCTCTTAGACCTTAACTGAATTCTTTTACCTTTCTGCTTATGATGTATATCGTACAATGTTATTTTTCCTTTATTTCTTTTCTTATATGTTTTTGTTTCTACTGTTTGAGTACTATTTCATTCATGTATTATGTATCATGGTATGTTGAAATCATGCTATTAGTCCTTACGCTGGGTATTAAAAACATGTACTGAAAATGCTGTTGCTAGATATCGAAGACCCAAAATACTGAAAATTATATGAAAACTGTTTCTGAAATCTCTATGTATCCGAAGATACCTACTATGCTAATCAAGTTGATGAATAGATAGATTCGACATCTTAGTCATATGAGCTGAAGTATACCAGCAAAGTGTCAATAAGCTAAAATATTCTACTATATTAGTCCTTAGACTATTAAGTTAAAATCTAACCAATCTGACTGCAGTTAGAAAGCTGAAATCTCATAGATATCCCCTTATATTCACCCTTAATATCTAACATAAATGTCAGGTCTTAATGTTGAAAACTGATGTATTTGGATCACTTGATCCCTTTTTAAAAACATTGTTATGACATGTTATGTTGAATGATGTTATTCATGCATGAAATTTTATTATCTTTCTTTTTCTCTGATTACATTTTTTGCAACTGTACAGTTATTATAGTTTGGTTATGTGTATTTTTACCGAAGCTTCTAGTTCTGTGAATTATTAAGCTTATTATTAAGTTTTGCGTAAGCTATTCTGTATTTTGGGTTTTTATACCAGCTTTTTCTACTGTTTTCCTATTTCCATTCTGTTTTCTACCTTTAAATTTGTTTTCTAATCACAATTTATTACTAAATTATGTTATTCTAAGTCGTTGATAAGTTTCTTATATTTGTATGAGATTGAGATTATGATTATGAAAAAATATTTTATCTTTCTCTTTCTTTTCTGTTTTCTACTTTTATTTTTTGTTTTGTTGCTATTATTAGGTGCACGGGCGTGCACAAGGAGACATACGATCATGTATGGGAATGCATGAGACTGTGTGCAAGGCATGTTCTTAATCGTGTTAGCTTCGGAAATAATTCTACTAAGTTTTGGCCTATTGCATAGCCGTGTGTTTTAAGACACATGGGCATGTATGCTAGTCATACTATTGTGTCCTTACATACACAAGCATGCAACAACACTCATAACACTTTTGTGGTATACATCCAAGAGCTTGTGGAATTGGGAACTGACACACTAGTATGTTTTCCACTAACATAGGCATGTGTCCAAACTTATCCAAGTGTGCACGACAACCATACACATGTATGTTACCATTGAAATAGGACTACATGATTGTGAGCTTACAAGCACACAGTCGTGTGTCTACCATACTTTGATGATAATATGCTTGCAAACACAGAAACCTCCCAATCTAAAAAATCTTTACAAATAAACTTATTTTAGCACACATCAAGCTTATAACCTTCTTCATCTCATAATCATGCTAGATTTATAAATGAACTCATCTAGGGATTTACATACAAAGAAACAAGAAAGAGGTAAGAAAATATTTATCTAGAATTGCTAAGGATTTTTATCTCTTTAACGCTGACTAAATCTTGGCTAGATTAGCTACTAAAAACTAGCTCACCCTCTAAAAATTAGCTAGGGTTAGCTGGGAAGGAAAAAGAAGAGAAATGGGTAAGTTGGCTAAAATGCAAATCCTCCGCTTTATATAACTATACAGCCCAAGGAAGACACACGGTTGTGTGCCACTGAGGTGCACGATCGTGCTCTTCATAACAAGGGAAAATGGGTGTGTGTCCAAGATATACGGTCGTGTTTCAAAGCACAACTCATATAAAACCTTTCTAAAAAGACTATTTTACCCCTAGAACTCATTGAAGCAAATCTCTAGCTATAAATTCTCTTTTATAACCCTAATCTAAGGTCTAAAAGACCATTCTAACCTCAAGATATTACATACTAATCTTAAATATCGAGAGACCCCAAACACCATATGTATCCAATATGACATTATGAGTTGTAATGTCTTATTCATTTAGTTACAGATTAACTTGTATCAACTCCGCATTTAAGTACTCTTCTCTAATGTCTTTATTCTTTATGAGGTTCTTGACTGTAAAATATTTTTTTATTTCTATAAGTCTCAATCCATTGATGGTATTTTATTTAATTATACTACTATTATAATAAATAAGGGTAATGTCAAGTTGTCTAAAATGTAATCCTTCAACCGTAAAATTTGAGAAGTTACCACATAACATACTCCCAATATAATTATCAAAGGTTGAATGTAGCATCCTAGATTCAGAAAAGCCCTTAGGGGTAGAGTTTTGGGATTAGAAATAAGATTCAAAAATAGATTGAGAGTCTAGAAAAGTTTAGGGGTGAGTTAGTAAGTTTCCAAAGCCTGTGTGGCTTTCGTATGATCCCTTTAGGGAGGATTCGATCATACGAATGTGCGAAAATTGAATAATGTTTTTTTTCGCTTATCCACGCCCGTGCACCTGCCTTGCATGCCCATGCAAGTGGCATATATAAAAGTGAGCCGAGAGCATTTAGTTTATTTTCTCACCCATTTCAGCAAACTCTCTTTTGTTTCAGTTCCTCCCAACCATAGAGAGGAAATCCATCTAGCAGTAGCTCTCGATCAAGCTAAAGAGCCAAGAGAATAGTTTGAAAGATAGCTTTCCAAAGGCAATGGCACGAGGTAAGTGTTCGCTTACTTCTCTTTGAGTTTTCCCATCACGTTTTGATGAGTTGTGGTGCTTGGATGAATCCATTGTATGTTGATAAGTTTATGCATGCTTATATGATGATGATTGTTGCTTGAGATGCTGAATTTTCCATCCATGAACCATGCATGCTTGTTGATTGTGTTTTAGTGAGATAAAGTAGGTGCTTTCATGGTGGAATGCTTTGTAGTTGATGCATGTTGTTATTGAGTTGAGACATATGCTTGTTGAAGTACTGGGAATGGGTATTGAAAGTTGATTTGAGATTGATTGAGAAATTGGTATGGATTTAGTGCATTTTCAAACAGGTGTTCTTGTTTAAGAACAAGACACACGACCGTGTGCCTGCATGACATGGCCATGTGCCCTTGATTTTACAGGAACATGCCCGTGTGCACGGCCAGATATGCAGACACACGCCCGTGTGTCCTGAGAGACACGCCCGTGTGTAAGCATTTTCAGTGAAACACGCCTAGAATTCCAGTAGTGTGCACGACCAGCAGTACGACCAGCGTACGACCCCATGCGTCTGGGCACACGCCCGTGTGCCTTGGACCTGCACGCACGTGTGTGACCTCTGCATGCCCGTGTGCCTTGCCTACATGCCCGTGCAGCAACAGTTTTTCAGAAATTAATGCAGTTTTCATAAATTAAATAATTAAAGCATGCAAATTCAGTTTAAAGGCCAAATAAGCATCAGATCATCAGAAATACAAATAATAAAGCTGCATATGCATACCATAGCATGACATGTAGCTTCAAGAGGATCAAGGGATCCGAATTCACTAGATTTTAGTATTCAAAACCTAACGTACGGGTGAGAGTATAGGTGAACTCGAGGGAGCATCTGTGAGATTCAGCTTTCTGACACCAGTCAGATTGTTCAACATTTCAGATTCAGCTTTCTGACACCAGTCAGACTGTCCAACAGTACTTATTATTCAACTTTTTAGCCAGTAGCTAGACTGTTCAGCCCACATGGCCAGGATACCGAATCCATGTGTTCATCAGTCTGATCAACACAGTAGGTACCTTTGGGTACATATTCAGATATTCAGATGCATGCATTATCAGATATTTTAGTTAGCATGATATGACATACACATCATGACATGAATAATAATGATATCAATAAATGAATGAGATTCAGATAATCAGATTAATCAGTTCCAGATTCCAACAAACGACTAGATGTATGAATAGGGCCAAGGCCAGGTATGTTTGTGATTGTATGTTACTTGCTTGAGTTGAGGGAAGTAAGGAGCGCTTACTGGGTGATCTTTATCACTCATCCCCCTCCTTATTTCTTTCTTTTCAGGTGTTTGTGCTGTTGTCGAGGAGCCGGTGGATCGAGGCTAGCGGAAGAGGGCCCACACCACAGTTTTAGTATGTATATTTGAGTTTTGGACCTGATGGGTCATTTTGTAAATGTTTCCAGATTTTCAGATGTAAACAGTGTACATAATAGTTTATGTATATATATGAGAAAAACCATTATGGGCTCATTATGTATTTTCAGTTTTATGTATTTACGCTTCCACATTGTATTCAGATTGTACAGTAGCAGCAGTAGGAATTTATTTTCCCGTAGGATTCCCATTGCATGTACCCTTATTTTCATATTATTAATAAAGGCACCCCAGTATTCAGCGGCAGGGGTACGCATGGCGGTGGGTCCTACATTGAAGATACTCGTAATGACTACTTAACACTTCTTTAGAATATGACCTCTATAGCAAGTATAATAATATATTTAAAATGTATTTTCATCATTACACTTACTAAAATATATTTATCCTTTAAAAATATCTGATTATCTTTTAAAATCCTAACAATCAAAATTTGGATTTAAGGGTATCTATATAAAATTTCTAATGCAAAAGTTATATGTCATACTCATGCATAATTGTGTATTCATTAAGCTTTTAATAGTGTTATTATAAAGGACACTTCATATGGAATTTGTTCAATCTCATTCTTTAGGTAATGTTTGACACTAGACTTATTTTCTTTCACAATAGATCTATCATTGTCTTTCAATTCTATGTATTGAGCCTTTTAATCATATGTTTCATATATACACTTTGAGATAAGTCAAGACATACACAAGTCTAGTCTTAGTGGATCTCAATATTAAGAGCAAATGATATCTTCAAAATCTTTCACATTAAAAGTGTTAAATAGAATTGACTTAATTTTAGAAAATAAATAGATATGACTACTATCAATATAGAGAACTATATCATAAAGATAAATATGCTCACAATAATTTTCATATGTCTTTTATTAATCCAACATGTTTTTTATGAAGACCTATCAATTCTATTTTATCATTTTTGAGCTATCATTGTTAAGAAGTCTATTTTAAAACTTCAATAGATTTTTTTAGTTTGCATACACAAAACTCTCTTTCCTTATACTTTAGGTAAAATTGATTGACCATAAGACATCTTTGATAAGATCTTCATTTAAAAAGATAATTGTTGACATTAATTTGAAACTCTAAATCCAAATGAGCTATTAATGTCATAAACTTTATTTTGCCAAGATACACATTGCAAAACTTAATAATGGAAAATTGTTCTCCTTCATTAGATATTCTTATTAAAGTTTCTGTAGTTGCGTTAATTGTAATTGGCTTATCTATTATAAGATCAATCATCAATTCTTAAGTGAGAATAAACTTTACATCGATATGAGGTTTATGGGATTCAATAACCTTATTAACTCCCACTATTAATTCAGACTTAACACTATCATACTTTTATAGACAAAAGGAATTTAAAAATATCAACTTTACATTCCTTCAATAGTAAAAGGATATTAATCTCTATAGTGTCAAGTTCTGAGTATTTTGTATTATTAGAGTCAATCACTGCAATACCTTAGTTAGGACAAAAATGTTATAGCTTTAAAGTGCTTTAATTATTATACTACGTCGTCTACACTGTTTTACCATATAAATATTCAGTCATATACTTATGTTCACATTTGTAAGGCTATGATTGAATATTTTGACTATGTGAATCTATTATGGAGTCTCAGAATCTTAAAATTTCAGTAAAATCCTTATTATGTTGATGTTAACAACTTTAATTCCACGTAATTTCTAAACTTAAATATAGACTATTTATTACTTAGCCTTCATTTAGTAACTAACTTTAGGTTCCAAAATCCTTAATCCTTATTTGAGCTATAAGACCAACATTTCCTATTACTTAGCCTTTATCTAATGATTTTAGCATACTTATTATCATATGATATACAACATGAAATTTAATAAAGTAGAAAAACTATGACAAGTAATAGTAAAATGAAATAGAACTTATCAGCCAGACGATAAGTAATAGAAAAGTCAGAATATACAACAGTAAAGATATAAGTACATAAAGAATGCTAGATATGCGATCAAATAAACAATTATATAGAATCAATCATAAATAGAATCATAAATGAGAAATAAAGTGACAAAGAATCAGATGAAGTAGCTCCCAAATCATATAAGATCTTGTGACAAGTCACAAGTACTGTTGCATGATACACACACACACACACACACACACACACATCATAAGCAGAAATGTAATAGAATCAAACAAGATTGAGGATTCATCATCATTATCACATAACCCAGATACTATGTTAACAAGTGGAACGATAATGAATTCAAAAAGAGAATTGTATGTATTAAGTTATATCAATTTAGAACCTTGTCATACTGTGTTGTATATGTATACCTATATATGCACTTATGACATGATATGAAACAATATTCAAACAGTAAGAAAAACTAAAGAAGAATAAGCCCGTAAGACTAATAATGGACTAAACTAAATTCTTTAGATAAACAGTTAGACTAACAATAGACTAAGCAGAGTCCACCAGACTAGAGATCACATAAATAGTGGAGTAATAGAGATTGAATGAGGAAAGACTAAGAATTAGCTAAGCAGAGCATATGATAAGCCAAGGGAAATAATCATAAAGAGTTTAAAAATGACATCAGTTAAGAATCCAAATAAGAAAGAAAGAAAGAAGAGAATCTTATAACTAGTGATAAAGATAGAACAAAGTAGTAACT
Organism: Anacardium occidentale; assembly: GCA_026122585.1. Classification (NCBI taxonomy): domain Eukaryota; kingdom Viridiplantae; phylum Streptophyta; class Magnoliopsida; order Sapindales; family Anacardiaceae; genus Anacardium; species Anacardium occidentale. The sequence goes on from JAJEJH010000460.1 coordinate 169,517, forward strand.
GCTTAAAGGTAAAGATAGAAACTACTTACTAAACAAATCATTACTCATCCCCTTTAGTTTTCCTTTTTTACATATTAACACTTTAGAAAGCTAAGCTAGAGCACGAGATGGTTGGAGTGTGAGATACAACTTGAACGAATCCTTACCTAGGTTTTCAATTATATATATACATATATATATGTATATAATATATATATAGAGAGAGAGAAACAAACATCCACACACATACATATATTTAGTTTTCAACAGATAACATGTTAGCTTGCATGTTTTATATTACTCATACATATGATGTACAGTTTCACGTATATTTCATATATTATTGTATAATATATTATGAGTTTTCTTTTAGAATAATAAACATTGGGTTTTGGCATCTTACCATAATTTTATTTAAGGCTTTCGCATAACACATAATGTTCAGTATCAATAGCCTCTCTGTGGGACTCTTATAATATATTAAAAAAAAATTAAAAAATATTAATATTAAATAGTATTACTAGTAGTAAACAGTAAAATACAGTAGAGGGCCTTACAAAACCAAATAAGCTACACCTTATAAGGATTTTTGGTGTATCACCATTAACTCCCTTTTAGCAAAAAAAAAAAAAAATGCAAATAGGGTCCCAAACACAAGGTTATAAGAGTCATAATGAGGACCTTCAAAACATATGATTTTTGAAAAAAAATCCCCTTTAGGTGGATAACTTTTTTAAACCATTATTCATCATCTGTTTAAGAGGAAAACACATGCCAATTGAATGAAAACAACAACCTTTGGGTGAATTAAAAATTTATCTAAGACTAGTCCATTTTTGAGACAATATATGTCAATTGAATAAGGTTAACCACTTTTAGGTGAATTGAACTCAGTCACAATCAGTGCATTCCCAATGAGTAACCTTGTGTAACCATCAACCTTAACATATATAATAACCCCCTTTGGGCAGGAAATTGCATGCGATAAGACTAAATAATATATCATTATTGAATGAAAGATTACAAAAGTTTCAATAAATGTATCACTTTAGTGATTACTATTCTGAAAACTCATACGATCTATCCATGATATAAGAAAAGAAAGTTGCCATAATAAGGACTTCATGAGATACGAACCTTTATTATTTTGGACAATCCTTAAATTATTTTTTATCCAATTTGGTGAATAATAATAATTTTAACTTAATGTGGTAACTAACCATATTTGACAAAGTTGATAACTAAAGTTTATGAGTAGTGTTTTATGCCATATAATTTATTTAAAATTAATTTTATCTCTAAATAGAGTACAAAAGCATGATAAATGCCTTCAAGCCCCATTATAAGCTCTTTGCATGTACTCACGTAAACCATAAGCCTTTTATACATTCCATTTCATGGATTATCACTTGGCTTTTGCACTTCTTTAATCCTTAATGTGTTTTCACACATGATCATTTATCTTCATTGTCATTCATGCATCATTTTAGACCATCTACGTGTTAAAATATATTATCTATGCATACACACATCTAATAACACCCTTGACCACACTTTCGTCTATGTGCACATATGCAATGTGTCATCAAGTTAACTTTATGTGTCGCTAAGCACTAGAAATTCTCTTTATATACTTTTACATGCATCTAGGACCACTTCATATGCCATCTAAAGCCAACACTTGTCATCAATAACCTTTCAACATATAACATGTGCTTTTAGAAATTCTTTACGTGAATTTACATGCTTTTAAAATGCTTTACGCACTGGTATAACATATTCATGCATGAAAACATGACTTCAAGTACTTCTTAGTAGCTCCACACATTAGTATGCACCTTTATTGATCATCAAATGCCATGATAGCATTAAAAAAGCCATTCACACACTGTCACACACTTCTATAAGTCATTCACATACTCCCACATGCCTATAAAGACTTTCATGCACTGTCACATGTTGGAACAAACATTCATGCATGCTTAAACACTAGCACACACCCTTCACGTGCTTTTACTCATTCATACATGCAAGGCAAACAAATTTGGTGTATGAACATTTCAAGGTTAGTTTAGGTTAGCCTAATTGACCTAGAGTAGAGAATGAGCTAGATAGTCTAGCCTATATTTTTGGGTTAGGTTGCTTTACTATACAAGCTACATAATTGAGTTAGGAAAATTCGATTGTGACGTACAATTCTAGAAACCCTAACTACCTAAAAACCACACCACCAATGTTAAAACTCTTTACCTCTGATAGTGATTTAGTGACCAAGCCACCTAATCTCAATTTTTGATTGATCTAGCACCAAAACAACAAACCAATCAACCAGAATTGTGGTATGAAGTTACAATAATGATTTGGGCATTTAAGCTCAAATCTGTCATGATTTCTACTATTTTAGGCCATGGTCAGTGCTTCCAACATGCGGGTTTTGTTGGGAATGGCCCATGGATTCGTTCATGCATTAGATTTGGTGAGCTACCGTTGATTACTTTAGAAACATGGAATGCAAATAAAATATATTTTATTCATTTACATATATATAATTACACACACACACACATATATATATAAAAGCATATTTTAACTTAATTTTGGCCGAAAATAATGCCAAAATCCAAAATTGAGAATTCCAACCTAAAATTCAATATTGATTTTATTGAATTTTGTAGCTTTGAACCTTAATTCAAAAATACAATTTATCAATTTTATACCCTAAAATTGGTATTGAATTTTCGAACCCTAATTTTAAGTTCAATCCCAAATTCAAAATTGATGAACTCAAATTTCAAAACTAAAATGAACCCTAAATTCAATCCCAAGATTTAGATATATAACTTGATATGTCCCGCTCTGATACCACATATAATATTTAAATATATATGTACTAAATAAATAACAATTAATTTAATTTACAGGATCTATGCACATATTATAGAATACTGAATTAAAGTATTAATTTAGGATTTATACAAAAAACCTGAAATTCCATACAATATGAATCCATAGCAATACTAAACATACTTGCAAGGAAGTAATTAGCATTCTACTCTTGAAACCTCCCTTTATGATAGATAAAATTTTTTTTCAACAAGTAATTCAAACATAATAATTATTTATACTTACTAATTAATCTTTTAAATAATATATCTTTATAATAATTTTTATTTTTAATAATAATTTTTTTTGGAAAAAAATCAAGAATAATAATATAATAACTGTTATAAAAATTATATATCGTGCAAGGCTAGGAATGAGTATGATATGCTAGAAGTTTTGTTTCAACGATAAGCAAATAAATAATGAAAGTTTATCAACAATAAAGGTACAAAGACTCGTCGGTTTGGCAGAAGAGCTCATCAATGCATTTTATGTATGAATAAATATATAAGCAAGCCCCAGTGCAAAATTCCCACCCAAACTATTTTGAAAAACTTTTCTTTCTTTAAGTTTTAAAAGTCTATATCCCATCCTTTTCAATTTCATTAGTGTAAAAAATTATGTTTAAGTATAAATTTGATACAAAGACTAAATTAATGAATGCTATCAGTAATGAAATAATAACTATAAAAGGCAAAGTGGCAGTGGAACAAGTTTGGTGAAGGCAAATAATAATGTGAAGGAGCAAATATAGTGCTAGAGTGGAGGTTAAAGCAATGTTGTGAAGTAGTCGACTGTGGTTTTTGTAGGACCCGCTGCCACGCATAACACTGTTGCTGAATTAATGCTTTACTTTTTATTAATATACCGAAAATCTTGGTATATGTGACAGGAATCCTACAAAAAAGAAAGCTGCTATAATACATATACACATGCAAAAGCTGAAAACTGTAAATACAATGGTGGGAAAAACAAACTTTATATATATACATATGTTGTACATTACATCTGAGTATTTACAAAAATTTACAACAAATCCCACCAGGCCAACTGAAATATAGTATGAAGCCTTCTCTCGTCAACCATGATCCACCCGCTCCTCACCAGCACCATACATACCTGAAAAGGAAAGAAGAAAGGAAGGGAATGAGTGATAAAAATCACCCAGTAAGCGATCCTTACTTCCCTCAACCCAAGCAGACAGTAATAAAAAGCGTATACCTGCCCTTGGCCTAAACATTCATACATTCACTTGCTCAATAAATTGGGTATAGCTTAATCTGTTTTTTTGATCACATTAGTGATTAATGCAATGAAATGAATGTCATGACATCATGTCATACTAAATACATCTGAATATGCATGCATCTGAGTCTATACGTATCTAAAGATACATATTGTGCTGATCAGACTGATAAACACAGAGATTTGACATATTGGCCATATGGGCTAAATAGTCCAGTAAAATACTAGAAAGTTGAATATATAACATATTAGTCCTCGGACTAATAAGTTGAACTGATACGATCTGACCGTAGTTAGAAGGTTAAAATCTCACAGATGTCCCCTCGAGTTTACCTAAAACTCTAACCTAGATATCAGGTTTTGAATGCTAAATTTAATACTATTGGATCCCTTGATCATTTTTCATACTGATGCCTTGGCATGTCATGCTATGTAATGCTTATGTAACATTATTGTATCTCATTTTACACTTATCTGCTACTTTATAGCCTTTAAAATGGTTTCCCATGCATTATGCTTTATTTTAGTTCCTTTTTTGGAAAATTGGCTTGAGCATGGGCGTGTGGGATAAGACACACGGGCGTGTAAAACAAACACGCGAGTGTGCAAGGTAAAGGCACACGGGCATGTGTGAGGATGTAGCATTCTAGATCTGAAAGCCTTTTCGGTTAGAGTTTCGGAGTTAGAATTGAGATTCAGAGAGAGATTGGGAGTCTGGTTAAGTTCAGGAGTGAGTTGGTAAGTTTTCGGAGCCATGCGGCTTCCGTTGGAATCCTTTCGGAAGGATTCGATTAGGCGAGTGAGCGGGAAATGAATTAAGTTCATTTTCCCTGGTGCACGCCCGTGCGTGGCATGGTATTTAAGCGAGAGCCGAGAGAAATGTCATTTCTTTTCTCACCCAAGTTTCTTTTAGCCATTTTCTCTCTTCAATTTCAGCTCCTCCTATTCCTAGAGAGGGAATCCAGCTGCAAGAAGCTCCCAATCCGATTAGAGAGCCAAGAGATTAGTGATTTCAAGCTTGATTTCAAAGCATGGAGAGAGGTAAGTGTTTCCTTACCTTTTCTTGAGTTTTCCCGGCTTGCTTTGTGCCTTTTGCTGCCATGGATGAATTATATGCATGTTGATGAATGTTTGGGATGCTTTTATGGCCTTGCATGTCGAGTTTGATGGCAAATTCTCACCTTTGAAGCATGCATGTGTGTATGTATGGCTTTAGTGAGAGAAATAAGATGTTTGCATGGTAGATTCCATGATTGATGATGCATGTGCAGGTTGAGGCTTGAATTGTGTTAATTTGGATGTTGAGAACATGTACTTGAAGTGTGATTGTAATTGGATGTGTTTTGGTTGGCCATTTCATGCATTTTCCGAGCGGTGCTTTGTTGAAGAACCAGACGCACGACCGTGCGCCAGTATGGCACGACCGTGAGCCTGTGTTTCTCCAGATGCACGCCCGGGTGCACGACTCATGCACGGCCAGAAAATGTACATGCACGCCCGTGTGTTCGCATACGCACGCCCGTGCGTAGGCATTTTCAGTGAAGATAAATAGTGAATTCCAGTAGCTTGCACGACCAGGCGCACGACTGGCGCACGGTCCCGTGCGTCATGGTGCACGCCCGTGCACGTTTCATGCACGCCCGTGCATCCGTAGAATTTCAGAAAAATGATTATTAAATGAGAAATTAAGCATGCGAATTCAGAATAAAGGCTAATTGGCTTCAGATAAGCATCAGATGAGCATGTAATCAGTTAATAAACTGCATGTGCATATCATGACATGACATGTAGTTTCAGAGAGGATCAGGGGATCTGAATCCAGCAGTATTCAGAACCCGATGTACGGGTAAGAGTATAGGGTGAATACGAGGGGGCATCTGTGGGAATCAGCCTTCTGACACCAGTCAGAACGCTCAGCAGTATTTCAGATTCAGTCCCTGACACCAGTCAGATGATCAGCAGTATTTCAGTATTACCATCTGACACCAGTCAGATTGGGCAGCAGTGATTATTCAGCAGCTTTCTAGCCAGTAGCTAGAATGGTTAACCCACATGGTCAGGATGTCGAATCCCTGTATTACCCAGTCTGATCAGCACAGCAGGTACCCGAGGGTACAGAGAGAGGTATTCAGATGCATGCATCTAGTTTTCAGTTAGTATGTCATGACATACACATCATGACATGCATACATATGATATTAATAAATGAATGAGATCCAGACGAACAGTTTCCAGATTCCAGCAAGCGCATAGATGTATGATTAGGGTCGAGGCCCAGGTATGTGTTTGTTTATATGATTGTTCGTGCTTGCTTGGATATTGAGGGAAGTAAGGAGTGCTTACTGGGTGATCTTTATCACTCATCCCCCTCCTTCTTCCAGTTTTACAGGTGTTCGTGTTGGGTTCGAGGAGCGGTTGGATCGAGGCTGACGGAGAGGGCACGCACACACATTTCGATTAGCATGTATATCAGTTTTGGACCTGTGTGGTCGTTTATATGTATCTTTTGTATGTTTCAGATGTATCTGAACTGTATGTATGTTTGTATATGATATAGGCCAGTGGGCCCATTGTACAGAACAAATATTGTATATATTTCTGTGATGATATATATTTAGATGAGCTTCCGCGTGTGCAGAAATGTAAAGCATTGGACAGTTTCAGTTATTTTATTTTTCCGTAGGATTCCCGTCGCGGGTACCCAGATTTTCAGATGATTAATAAAAAGCTCCCCAGATATTGTTATTATTCGACAGCAGGGGTACTCGTGGCGGTGGGTCCTACAGAGGACACACGGGGCTGTGCATTGGTCGTGCAGTCGAGCGTGCAAGCTTTTGGAATTTTTATGTATTTTACTAAAAAAATAAACATACGGTTGTGTCCCTCAGGCACATGAGCGTGTCTCCTTACAGTTCAACCATGTGCACTTCATGCACATGGGTATGTGCTAGTAAAAGCAAAGGCACACGGGCATGCACCTGTAGGCACACGGGCGTGTGTCCTACTCTGCAACGACAACACACACCTGAAACTTGCAAGATTCACACCAATCCTCAACCAAACTGAAATTAATCTCAAACATGCATTTTTAGCACTTCAATAAGCATACAACATGCTTCAATTTCATCAATCACATGCCACATCATAATCCATTATTAACACTTCCATTTTCTCATACATATTTATACACATACATATACAGCAAGTTTCTTGGATGGAAATCATCATCTCAATCATTTTACTTTCATCATATTAATACATAAACTTATCCATATCAATCATAAGCATGCTGGGAACATAACACACAACACACAACATCACATACATACTGGGAAACCCAAGGAAGAAGCAAGGAAGCACTTATCTCTTGCCATAGCTACTGGAAACACTTTCGATCTAATTTCTCTCTTATCTAGATGAATTGGGAGCTACTGACTACTAAAAATCAGTTTTAGGGTTAGGAGTATCTAAAAACAAGAAGAAACCTTAGTTGGAAATAGGATAAACCTGGGTGAGAAAACATTTAAACTCTCATATTTGTCCTCTAACACACGTGCACGGGCGTGCAACCAAAAGTGCACAGGAGTGCACAAGGAAAAATGAAGAATCTTCATTTCTCACCCTACGCATGAAAGAAACCTCCCAAGGAGAATCATGTGCAAGCCACACAAGCTCTGGAAACTTACTATCTCATCGTTAAACTCTTCTAACTCCCAATCTATTACTATTTCTCACATCTAATCTCAAATTCTATCCTAAAGGGTATTTCTAATCCTGGGATGCTATAGTTTTGAAAGCTGAAAAACTTCTCTTAGTTGGTGACAATTCAATTTAGAGTGATGAGATGGTGACACTTGATGAACTGAAACATAGATGTAGTGGATACATTAATCTAGTGAAAATAGGATGCTTGTGCAAGTGGCAATATGATGAGGTCCATATTTTTTCGGGGTTGAGGGTAGATGGGGAGGAGGGGAAGCAAGTGGAGGGGTTGACATAAATTTTTGAGAATAAATCTTTCAAAAATTCATAGAGCAAGCAAATTAGGGAGGAGATGAACATAAATTACGATGATAACAAGGCAATAGTTTTAATAAAAATGAAAGGATAGAAATTTTTGATGAGTAAGTTGTAGAGGGAGAGCCAAAGGGGGTTTTAATGAAAATGAAAGGATAAAAAAATAAGATGAGTAAGTGGTGCATGATAAACATGATTTATTCATAAATAGAAAAAGAAGATAATAAAAGATTTTTCAGTTATTTTATATAACAGTTTTTATTAATAGAATTAAATATACATTAAAAAATATATTTTTTATTTTTGATAATGAAGAGCCTCGTTCAGTTAAGTCTCCTAATCAAATCTTTTGTCTATAAAAAATAACACACGACCATCCTAAAAAAGAGTGATTACGTGTCCACCTCTCTCAGGAGGAGTGGATTGGGCATGACTCCACCCAAGCATATAATGACATTACAAAATGGTTAATTCACTTTTGCCACGCAAAGGTGAATCATGATCATACTTTTTTAGAGTGGTCACGTAGTGCTGTTCTTCGCCTATATATATATATTTTTTTCTATTTGACTCCCTTATCTTCCAATTTAATTTGATATTTAATTAGTTCATCGTTCGAGATACTAATTATATTATTTAGGTAAAACCTTAAGTGAGCATCACACCCTAACAATACTCCACGAATAAAATCAAAAGTTTTATGTTGATTTGGCACCATAGAGGTTCAAGCCCGTGCCTCAAACGCATAGAAGTCAACCTACTAACCACTGAAGCCACCCGTTGGGTGGGAAGTTGTTTGTTCGTCCAATTCAGCTATAAGAGAATATACTGTGGTTAGAAAGTTCAAATCATTCACAAATCAGTTGCGTTATGCTTATTATTCTAAGTGGGCCATCCATTCTGTGAAGTATTCCCGGCTTTTCCACTTTCTATAAATTCATTTCTAATTTTTTTATTACCTGTTCCTAGCTTAAAGTTATGAACCCACTATTTATAAAAAGTTGGGTAACTTTTTTATTTTCTAGCCTAAAAATGAATGTATAAACATAAACTTGCGAACTTTTCATTTGTAGTAATTGAAAAGAAATGAAAAAGAAAGGAAATAAATATGATGCACTTCTACCCATATTTTCATCATAAGTAGTTTCTATTAAACACCATTCTGGGCCAACGGGATATAAAGATTTCCAAACAAAATGCACCAACCATTATTATATAGTAGGAAACCTTCGTAGTCAAGTATCATTATCTTGTTCACTACCTAACCACGTTGAAATCATTAAAAATTCAAAATATTAATAAAAAAAATATAATGAGTTTAATATATGACTTAGAATTTGCATTTCAATGGGGCTGGCTGGCAATTTGCCAATGAGGAAGTTTCACTTTCAATTACAGAGTTTGTGGAAAACACGGAGTCAAATTACATAAAACCATCACATGGCATTACTAGATTCTGTTAAAGGTGCATTTGCTCTCTTTTTTTATTTCTTTTCTGTTTCATTTCATTGCTCCTTGTAAATTACATATTTTTCTCTATCTCTCTCTCGTTCATTTTGTTCCTTGATCCAAAGTCCTAATTAATCAACTTTCTCTTTTGGAAAAATTGAAAGCATTGGGTTCCTCACACTTCTGCAGAGTTCATTTCTATCTTCATCCTCTTGTCTTCTATTACCAATTCTACTGTACCATTTTCCATGAAATTCAATTAAAAAGTCTTGACTTACCGTAAAACTTTTTCTCTGTATTTTGCATTCTACCCAGATCTTGTTTCTTTCTTTTCTTTGACAACTTACCTGAAGAAATCACCAGTCTCATGAAATGAGAAACACCCATTTGCTGACACTAGTTATTGGACTAACTTCAGCCACTGTTTTTGTCGTTTTCATTGTCATAGTTTTCTTTTACCGCAAAAGAACTAGAAAATATGAGCAAGATGACTTGGAAGCGAACAAGAAGCGCACAAATGGAGTGATAGACATTGAAAGAGAGGATCTTGTGACGTTCCAGGGAGGTGAAGATCTTACAATCAGTGACATTCTTGATGCACCTGGAGAAGTCATAAGTAAGTCAAATTATGGAACTTTGTACAAGGCCCTGTTGCAGAGGAGTGGTTCGGTGAGGTTGCTGAGGTTCCTGAGGCCTATGTGTGCTGCTAGAGCTAAGGAGTTTGGTGATTTGATTGAGTTGTTAGGGTGCATCAGACACTCCAATTTGGTGCCTCTTTTGGGATTTTATGCGGGGCCGAGAGGTGAGAAGCTTCTTGTTTATCCATTTTCTAAGCATGGGAATCTAGCTGAGTTCATTAGAGGTGCGTTTCTTGTGTTTGTTTCATTCTCATAGAGAACTTTTAGATTTTCTTTTATTCTGATTATATTTGTTCTTGATTCAATTTGAGGACAGAATTTTTTTTCTTACTATTATGTTTATCCATTTGCTCGGCAACCCACAAATTTAGATCAAATGGGTTCTGTTATTTGTTTCAAAATCTGGAAATAAATGGATTGAATCAAGGTGACAGTGGTTGATCTTGACCCGTTTGAAAGCAAAATACTTGACTGATAATTGTTGACCAGCAACTTAAAACATTACATGGAGTTCTTTTAGATTTCTCTTTTTAGTTCCTTAGCATCTTATCACTGTTATGCTGGGATCTGACACTGAATTTTTCGCTTGCTTCAGTTGATATTTTGCTTTGCCTTGTGAATTTCAATGGAGCGGTATTAGTTACTTGTTTATTTTGGCATCTTTTAACTTGTACCAGTCATAAAAGTTAAACAAGTTGTAAACTTTTATCAATTCAATTTGTCTTTTAACTTCAATTGTTGATGATGATAGTAGCTTCTATATTGATTTTATTCCATTGTGTCTTTTCCTTCTTATCTTTTTACTAGGAGTTCCGAACTTGATTTAGGTTTGTCTTGTCTAAATAACTTTGGACTTTTTTGTACACGTATTCACAAGCAATATCCGGTTTCTTTGTGGCATAATTCACAGTGTCGGTACCACCATTGTCGTTTTCCCTGTTCTTTCCCTTGTTGAAAAGATTTTGAAATCTTTTTGCCTGTTAATGTCTTAATTAAACAATCCAAAGTTTCTTGAAACTTTATATTCTAAATGTATTTTTAGCTGCATAGTATACATTTTGAATAGATCATGTTTCCCATGAGCAGGTGGAAATGGTGAGTCTCACAAATGGAGCATCATTTATGGGATCTCCATTGGTATAGCTAGAGGATTGGATTATCTCCACACAGGATTGCTTAAGCCCATAATTCATGGAAACCTTAAGTCAAGGAATATATTATTGGATTGGAATTACCGGCCATATATCTCTGATTTTGGTTTACATCTTCTATTAAATCCTACTGCTGGACAAGAAATGCTTGAAGCTTCGGCTTGTCAGGGGTATAAAGCTCCTGAGCTTATCAAAATGAAGGATGTAGGCAAAGAGACTGATATTTACAGTCTTGGAGTAATTTTGCTTGAATTGCTTTCGGGAAAGGAACCAATCAATGAGAATCCAACTCCTGATGATGACTTTTATCTGCCAAATTTTATGCGAAATGCACTGCTTGATCGCAGAGTCTCAGATTTTTATCATCCAGACATGTTTCTAAGCGAAAACAACAGTCATGAAAACCCGGTTACCGAAGAATGCATTCTCAAATTCTTTCAGCTTGCCATGTCTTGTTGTTCTCCTTCTCCTTCTCTTAGACCAAACACTACACAAGTCTTACGGAAGCTTGAAGAAATTGGAAAATAGGAATTTTGGCATTTTGCTGAAATTGAACTTGATATTGGTGGTACGACACTGTAAGATTAATTTCAGGCTGGTTAATCTTTAATTTAAATTTTCAAACATTGACACATTTGATAGTGTGACAATAGTGATGATAATGACATATGTGAGGAGTACATAAATTTTTTTTGTTTTTTTACACCTGTCGGTCAACTCTGACTGATTAAATAAGTATAAAATTGTATTTATTAAAGCAAAAGGTTGAAAATATTTGGCTATGGAACAAAGATTGTGGAATTGGTGATGCGGAAATTGTTGGAGAAAGTTGATTGCCGGGCATTCTTTTGTCGCAAAGGTTGCACATTTCAGCCAGATATCCAACAAGCCTAGCGGAATCGGTGGTAGGATTTGTCGGATGCCAATATTGGCAGCAGAAGATGGTGCATCTATTCTGGTCCCAGCTTGAGCATGCAGAGGCACATAAATTTGTGAGGAAGAGCCAAATTTTCAACAGGAAAGGTGTTCGATTCTTCTAGGACCTCATTATCTGGCCCTCTACAGTGTACGGGTAATCGAATGAAGACTAAAGTAGAAATTTTTACCTCTTCAGGGATTTTGAAGTGAAACTGATATCATTGTTCCTCACAGCAAAAGGTCAGTGTTGAAACTCTTTACGTTACACTTATTGTATGTATACAATTGCAGTTTCGTAGTGGATGGTTGATTCGTTCTTTGACCTACTTCTTGAGTTACCATAGCATTTGTTTTATTGTGATATTTTGCTTAAAAGATCCAACTTTCCAGATTTGTTTCGATTAATTAGAATCTTCTTTATTTTACCTTGAACCAAATACATATGGTTATCATATGTCAAATATTCTCTGCATAACATCCTTGTGTTGAAGCCTTCAAATGTTTGGCTTTCATGGAGGGCTGACTGTAGGAATTCAATCGCTAGTTGAGCTGTGAAGAAGAATACTTTATTCTTAATTTTTATTTAATAAGTAAAGATTGGTACTTTATGATGCCTTTCCCTCTAGTTGTGCAACCACATTGGCCCACTGCACATTTTCTTTTCCGTCTAATTCTTGATTAGTGGGAGAATCTCTAATATCTTCAGCCACTAAATCAGGGCACTAATTCCTTGCCCTTACTGATGGAAGATTTAAAAGTTATTTTATCCAGATCTTTGCCTTCATTTATTTCAACTACGTTGCCACAAAATTTCAATTTTGTTGCCTTTTCCTTGTTGGAGCATGGGAACTGCTTTTTCAGAAAATAATTGTCAGCGCTTTTCCGGAAAAGTGCATCAAAAGCATATCCCAAAATGAAAATGTTTTCTGCTGTATTGGAATTGCTTGACAAACTTTCTTTGGTCAAATTTTGGACATGCACTCTGTCAAAATTTATATCCCAAAATGAAGTGTTGACAGATTCATCAAGGCTTTTATTTGACAACACAAGTCAATTAACTGATACGGACTTTATATGGTAAATTTAAATTGACTTTAGAAATAGAAGATGGACTAGCAAGAAAAATCGCAGTGCGCAAAAGGAATTTTTATGACCAATTAACATATGAAAATCAAACATTCCTTTGGGAAATAGGAGACCATCAAGAGGGTTGGTTTGACGTGTTTGCTTGTTTGTTGCCTTATCATTGATTTGCAGGTGAGATTTCCTGCTGCATTTAGATTGCTTCGGTTTATCCTTTCTTTTCTTTTTTTTTTTTTTTTATAAATTTTACTTAAAAGAAAAAAAGAAGGCATGTTCATGTTAGGAATTTAATCTCTTATAATACGCAACACTACTTAAGCCAAACAGCCTGACATGTGCCATAAAAAAAAAATCTATAGTTGACAGTAAGCTGTTAAGGGTCCCAACAGAAATAATTACCTTCCCGAAGTCATATCCTGGGCCTTGCTCTCTCTCCCTTTTTTTATTTTTATTCACATCGATATTTTTATAAGATATCAAACATATTGAACATTGAATATGTAAATCTAGGTATACACAAAGTCTCAATTATATTCAATCAAATAAAATTCTAATTTTAATTTTGACCATATGGTAATTTGAACTTTGCCTATGGGACAAGGAAACCAATTATATTCTCCAAATGGGATCTCTATTCTTGTAACTTTCACAAAGAAGGTGACGAACGTTTTCTTGCTCAAAAGTGGAGAAACAGAGACCGGTCCAATTTGATTTAGTATTGTTTAATTTTTTTTTAAATTAAATTAATTTAGATTTTAAATCAAATTAAGTCAAACTAAAACAATATGATTTAACCTAATTAAATTATGTTTCACTTTATTAAAAGTCATTTATTTTTAAATAGTTTTATTTAATAAATAATAAATGTATTATTGCTATTTAGTGGTAAAATAAATTTGTAAAATAAATATTAAAAAATCATAAGATAAATATAAAAAAAATGGTATAAACTTTTAATTTATTGCATTGATGTAGTTGTTTTTACAATTATTGAGTGGTATATTAAATTTTATAAACACCTTCAATTTTTCACAAATTTTCAAATTCCTTCTGAAAATGTTTATTAACACCCTTAAAATTTTTAAGAAATTTTTTATCCCAAAATTTACTATCATTTGTTATTAACACCCCTATTTATACTTTTTTTAGTAGATTTGTTTAATTTTTGATTGAAATTAATATAAAATAAAAATACAAAAAATATTTAATAAAATTTTGAGGAAAAAAATATTATTTAGCTTGAGGTTTTTTTTTTTTTTTCAATCTTTTCAATATTTATTAAAAATTTTAACAAAATCTTTTATCAAATTTAACATATGGACGGTAAATTAACTTTTTTCAAACTTAAAGAATGAAAATTTATCATTTTATTAAACATTGGGTGGAAAATAGTCATTTTACCGATATATATTCTAAAAAATATGGCTTATGATTTGGTTTGGTGTAAATGCCGCCCAAATTGGAGCTTAAATCATAAATTGTTTTTCCAAAATTTGTCAGCTCAAATCAAACCAAATAGTAATTTTCAAATAGTTCAATCTAGTTACAATTTGATTCAGTTTTATGATTTAAACCAAATTGTGCACACCCCTAGCAAAAAATCTATCTCTGACTTATCGATAAGTAGAATTTGTCTGTTCTTCACAGATAACATATCAATAATTTGGATTGTTAGAATCATGCAGCTGCAGGAGATATATCATTTGACCTTATGTTGTGATCTTAAATTTGTTTGAATAAAAGGGTAAAATCATAAAATTCAATCATAAAGTATTATAAATTAACCATGAATTTGTATGTACACCCAACACTTGTCATTAAGCCTCAACATTAGCCATGTTTTACTTAGTTTGTTTCACGACTGAGCAAAATACATGTGCCTTTATAATTCTTTCAACTTCTTTTTTAGCTTCTTTCTTTCTTCCCTTCTCTTTTATCAATGCTCTTTTGTTTGGCTAGATACCCTCGATCACACACACACACACACATATACATACATACATACATGTACATACATATATACATACATATATACATATATATACATACATATATACATATACATACATATATATACATACATATATATATATATATATATATATAACTTCAATGTTTTTAAATATTTTTCTTATATTGTCTTAGATTTTGGTATTTGATTCGAAACATGAATTGGAATTTACTTCTTTAATGCCTTTACAAGGTTGATAATGAATTTGGCACAAAGAAATCTCTCAAAGAATTACAGTTTAAGCTCTGAGAGAGAATAAAGTGAGAATTGAGAGCAAATGAATGGTAAGCTTGTTGCAATTAATCTCTAACATTTCTTACTTTAAATGAGCTCCTTTATATATATTTTTGCTTACTTAAAATATAAATGGGATATTTGACACAAAATAGATCTGTTGGTTGTTGAAGAAATTAAGTTTGCATTTAATTCTTTATAGGTGCACAGTCATGTGCTTCAATTACATAGACATCTGCCTTTCATTAATTGTCTCGAGTAGACTCCCAACGATTGAGTTTGTCAACTCCACCAATCCATACATGATCATGTGTCTAATACACCCTCTCATGTGTCTTCATTTTTTAAATAAGCCTCGAGTCATCGAAGGTAGAACGGTTAGAGCATGGTACCCCACAAACCTTGAATTTTTCCTATACAGGGGCTTATGTCTTTGGTATATGGTCATGCTTTAAATTTATCAAGCATGACTGCATGGACATGAAGAATTTGGTAGTGCATCTTTTCATTAGCCTTGACACACAATCATATGTCTTTCATGCACACTATTATGCATTCAATAAAATGTTGACTTTTTCACTTTGATTATGCATAAGACAATTGCATGATAGAGCTACTTGTATGTGACCACATTTTGTGCATACATGACTGTGTGCCTTAAGTGTATGATCACTTATGACCTTAACCAGCATACACACAATCATGTGCAATAAGTGTAAGATTATGGGTTACCAATTTCAAATTAGCTTCAAATCCCAAACCCTAGCATGAAAGTGGCACATGGGATTATGTCTTAGGATATATGAGTGCTAAAACAATTAAACATAACTATGCATCTAAGACATACGGTCATGTGTCTAGGTAAACTTGTAAAAATAAACTTTGGTCCATTTTGGTCATGAATTACTTCATGCCATCGACACAATTAATCTATTTTACCATATATTTGTTATCACCTAAACATTAGGAGTTCAACAATTTCCCCTTTTTGATTAATAACAAAAATATGTTAAAATCACGTAAGACATAATCATACATAAACAATTGATTCAAAGTTCATTTAAAAACTCCCCCTTTCAAAATGACAAGGAACTCCTTCTAACTTATGTAATTGAACTTCCTTTATTTGATATGATTAAAACCTTTTAACATCAACAATTTCTCCCTTTTTTGACATTAATAAAAAAATTTGGCATAGTCTCTCCTATTTATTTGCTCATCCATTTTTACCAAGTAACAAATAAATAGAGAATAACAAAAAATTATATAATCCATAATCCATATCAGCATAATATCAACACTTCTTACGTCAATATCAATCACCAACACAATCCATTACTAAAATCAACACAAGTTATAAATCTCCAATAATGACAATGTCATAAACCATAAACCATCAATATCCATCAATATCCAAATAAGTTAAGATCCAAAAATTAGTTTAACTAAATTTCAATAGAAATAAGACACGTTCAATGACATAATGTTCCTAAAAACATAGTTAAAAACAATGAAATGCAATAAAAGATACAATGAATGTGATGTAAGAGGATCAATCTTGGACTGGTGAAGGAACATTATCATCATCTTGGACTTATACTAATGGAAATATAGAGTTTAAAGCTTGAACTTGGCTCTTTAAGTTGTCAACTAGTCTATTCAATCTTACAAATTGATCTTGAACCTTTCTATATAGTTGGTTGAATTGATCAAAGACTACTTCTTAGAATGAATAAAGATATTCCATTATCCTTTGCATCTTTGATGGGTATTGTTCTTCATTTCTTACTTTAGTTCTTACTCTTTTACCCTGATGAGCACTCATTCTAGAAGCATTTAAAGGAGCAATTGAAAGTGTGATAGATGGTTCATTTTCTCTAGTAGCATTAACCAATTTATAACTATCATGGCCATTCTTTTTAATTAAGTACATTTTGAAGAGGGTATCAACATTCAAACAATGTATCTCAGTGAACGAAATTACATAGTGATCATAGTTAACTAAATCCAATCTAAGTTTCTCAGTGAAGAAAGATATTAACATTCTAAAGTTGATTGGTTCTTTTGTCTTTTCCATATTCGATTGAATTTCACTCAACTTAGCAATCATCCATCTTGCCACATTAGCTTAAGCATTTTCCAACACCGTTTCTATTAATGATAAGTCTCGTACACTTACATTCTCATTCATGTTTGTTTTAACATTTAGAGTGTACATGATCATCCTATGGAAAATTCTTAAACTAGGATTTCTCATTATTGAGGCCTTTGTCTTTTGAGTGTGATAATATTTTTTTCCACTGCAATGTACCTAAGAAGATTGAGAACTATGCCCACTTATTGTATCCATCAACCCATTACAATCACAATCCAACCACCTGCCAATTCTTTGGGGGTGACGGTCTAAAAAAAGTTTTCTAATCTAAACTTCATTGTATAATTTGTAATTGTCCTTTTAGTATCCTTTTGCAAATTTAAAGAATTATAGAACATAAAAAATAGATTTTCATAAGCAATGTATTTCAACAAAAATAACTTCTCTAACTTAATTGCTTGCACCAAATTCATAACTTCATCCAAGAGCATAATATCCCTCAATATAGTTATATCTAAACATCTTCCAACATAAATTGATTTTTCCATACACTTATGAGATAGTAACTTTTGATGGTTGTCCTTAAAAATCATACCATAAAGGCCTTCATTTCCTCGTTTATGCTTTTCTTACCTGTATTCTTTATTTTATGAGGCATATGATATGATCTTGATTGGAGTAAGATTTAATGTTTGATATAGTTAACTAATTTGGACATATTTAGAGTTTTATACCTCAGTTTGGGGTGATTTTAGCTTGTTGGAAAGCTGAGATAAAGGTTTGCAATTGTTATAAAGAGATCAAAGCCTAAATTAACTATCTAGAGGTTTAAAATTAAGAGAAAATTTTAAGCAGAATTCTAGTCATGCTTAACTGAACTAGTCATGGTTTTTGGCCCATATCTTCATTTAAAAGCCTAGATTCATCTACACATTCAGGGCTATAACTATTATGAAGAAACCAAGACCTAGTTAGGCCTATAACATGGCTAAAATTGACATTGAAGTTAAGGTAGAAAACCTAGAGTTTAGTTTAGTTTATGATTATGAGATCAGATATCACTCAAGTAAAGCTAATGTGGTAGTTGATGCTTTAAGTAGAATAATAACTTTATCCATGATTACAGCTCAAAGAGAGTTACAACATGAAATTGCCAAAGATGAGATTGAGATAGTGATAGGTAGGTTCTCCAGACTTTCGATAGCGTCTACTCTGTTTGATAATATCAAGGTTTTTTAAAGAGCTGATTTATGGGTTTAGAGTATAGTTCAAAAGGTCTTCGAGGGTACAGTATCAGACTTTGAGGTTAGAGATAGGGCTTTGAGATTCAAAGACCAAGTTTATGTACCAGAGGATACAAAGTTGAGACAGAGAATTTTTTTAGATGCTTATAATATGGTTTACTAAACTTATCCAGGTAGTACAAAGATGTATTAAGATCTTAAGAAATTGTTTTAGTGGTCTGGTATGAAAAGAGACGTTACAGATTAAGTGGCTAGATATTTGGTTTGTCAGTAAGTCAAGGCAGAGCATCAGAAACCTTCTAGTTTGTTACAATTATTAAGGATTCTTGAGTGAAAATAGGAAAACATATCTATAGATTTTATATCAGGACTCCTTAGAGTACAACATAGATATAATAGTATTTGAGTCATTGTGGACAAATTGAGTAAGTCTACATACTTCTTGCCAATCAGAGATAGTATGAGTACCAATCAGTTGGGTTGTCTATATGTTAAAGGGATTGTCTACTTACATAGGTTTTCTAAAGATATAGTATCAGATAGGGTTTTGAGATTTTTATTAGCCTTTTGGGCAGTCTACTAAGACCTTTAGGGACTAAACTCTATTTTAATTCTACTTACCACTCGTAGATAGATGGTCAGATTGAAAGGGTTAATCAGATCTCAAAGGACATTTTAAAGGCTTATTGTATGAACTTTCAAATTGATTGGGCTGAGTAATTGCCACTGATAGAATTTAACTACAACAACAGTCATCAATTCACCATTCAGCATAGAGAGATACTTTTGGTTAAAGTACTATAAAGGAGCCAAAAACTTGAGGAAGCCACTTGAAAGGTTAAGTCTAAGATGAGAGAAACGTACCTAGAGTTGTTCAGGTAATTTCGAGGATAAAATTTTTATTAGAAGAGAGAAATTGTAATAGTCCAATGGTAGAACTGTCCTTTTAGGCTTTGAGATCAAGGGTAGAAATGAGATTTTAATAGAATATAGAATTTGTAAGGTATCAAAGGTAGAATAGTCTTTTTGAAACTAGTTGTGGCTTCTGTATGGGTCTCCGTAAGAGACTATTTCATGCAAGGCACAAAAAAAGGGAAATTTGTGGATTTTCTTTGACACACACCCATGTGTCTAAGGCACATGACTATGTGTCAAGTGAGAGGCACCATAAATATTAAGTTTTTTATTTTTTCGCCTAGCTTATTCCATCCAGCTTTCTTTCCTTTTTTTTTTCTCTAATAAAGCCTAAGTTAGAAAACATTCAACTAGTAGCCACAATCCAAGCTAAGGAGCCAAAAGTAGTTAGAGAGAGAGAGATCCAAAAGCTATGGCAAGAGGTAAGTATTTCTTTACCTCTTTCATTTCGTTTCATGCTTGTTTTCTTGGTTTGAGTTCCCCACAAGTGTTTGCTACATGTTGAGAATGTATTTTAACGTGTTTTGATGGGGAAATAAGACCTTGGATAAGGATTTATGAGTTATTATGAGATGTTTTTGATATTTATGTTCTTAGGTATGTATTTGTGAGAAATGTTAGATTTTTGGCATGCTTTGTGATGAATTGAAGAAATGAGTATGCTTATTAGCTGATGTATTTGGTATATACATGTTAGATTGAGTTGTGGCTATGAGTTGAGTTGAGAACATTGAGATTTCTAGATTTTCAAACACGTATTATAGAAGAAGAGTTAAGCACACGACTGTGTACCCGAGGATACACTCTCATATGGTCTCTTTTCTATATGAGCACGACTTTACATGACACCTGTGCATATATGAAAACCTAGACATATACCCATGTAACCGATACATATGCCCATGTACTTTATCCCAATTTTACACACTCGTGTAAGTAAGACATGAGAGTGTTGTTATGCTATTACATGCCTATACAAGTGAGGAACACGACCTTGTGCATTGTATGCACAATCGTGTGTCTACACTACACGTTTGTGTACTCAGCCAAAGTTTTATAAATCTATTTAAAATGTTAACATGACCGAGAACAAGGCTTGTACATGACCCCATATGTCTTCTTATGCTCCTGTGTATCAAGCATTACACACTCGTGTATCTTAAGAAATGCACCTAAACAGTTTTAAAAAATTCTTAAGCTATTTTAAGTCATTCCTAAACACAAGAAACCTATGAATAATAAGATATAACAACATATCATGCATGATTATCAGTATAAAGGATGACATACCATATTAGATATTTTCAAAAACGGATGCAAGGATTTAATAGTATAATTTTAAAGTATAGATATATAATGTTTTGAACACCAGTTAAGGACGAATACGATGAGGCACCTGTGAGTTCTCACACCCACTAGAGAGGGAAACCAACACCCGTTAAAGAAAATATGATCTTTAACTAAGCTCTTTAGAGAGAGTGCTAGTTATATGTGAGTAGTTTTATTATAGGATTGAGCTCACACAACCAGGGTGTTAAATTCTTGTATTCATCAATTTGGCTAGCATAGTATATATTTTCAGATACAGTATCTTTTGATTCAGTTTTTAACATATACTATATGTATGTATGTATATATATATATATATATATATATATATATATATATAATCTTTAGATCACAGTTTCTATTCAGAAAGAGTTTTCAGAAATCAGGCCCAAAAGTAAGTTTTATAATTAATTAGCACTTACATGACACCAGAGTATGCATATTATGTCATGTATAGCATTACGTGAAAACAGAAACAAATAAAGAACATTACAGAAAAGCAATGAAACCTCAAAAATATAAAAATAGAAAAACAGTAAAGTAGAAAAAGATATGAAAAGACACGAAACCAGTTAGAGTTTGAGACCTACCAGTGTTAAAGATAAGAAATGCATGCTGAGTGATTTTATCACTCACCCCTTTCCTTGTTTTCTCTTTTACAGGTCAGTGAGGTTGGATTAAATAGGAGTGAGATAACTGTCAAATTCTTTTTGGGGTTATGGCTTAGTAATAGATAGCTTGTTTTGGCTCGCATTTTTTACATATGATTTTTGTTTTATACACATACACATGTATAATACTACTATGAGATGTTGTATGAACAACATATTTAGAAATGCATAGCTTGAGATGTTCAAGGAAGAATTATCAATATTTTCTTATTATTATTATAGTATTTTCTATTTTAGCTTATGTATTAAAATTTTAATTTTAGTAGTTCAACTTTTACTATAGAGATTCTCGTTACAAGCATATTATTAGAATTATAAATATTATAATAACAGTGTCTAGTAGCCTATGGCAGGGGTCGTTACACAAGAAAGGGAGAAAAACCAAGAGAAGAAAGAAAATAGCAAGGCTAGACCAAGAAAACTAACTAACTAGAATAGCCACAAATGGAAACAGTGGTTTGAAAAATTTAAGAGCAAAGCTAGAAAATATGAAATGAGAAAAATGAAAACTTATAAAGAAGGGAGAGACTTTTCTCTTTCATGGTTTATCCTCTTGGCTACTTCTCTTCTCTTTTCTTTTCTTCTTAAAGAGAGGACAACCTTGTCTTATATACCCAAGTTTCTTACATTTATAACAAATAACCTCTTTATCGTTTTCTTTCTTTCTTTTTTGCCTAAAAGAAACTTTATTTTTTACCTTTCTTAGTCTTCAAAAGGAATTTCCTAAATGTTCTTACAAGTAAGCTCATCTCCTCTTTATCTAATGAGGACTTATCCTTATCTTTATTATTAGCTTTCAAGGCAATGGTCTTTATGTTATTACTCTCCTCTTCCTTTAGTTTTCGTCTTATAAGCTCATCAATCCTCATCTTTATTAAATCCTTTGATTTGTCAATTGTTACCTTTATAGTCTAGGAGTCAAGTAAGGACCTAAAAACTTTCTTAGATAACTTTACGGTCTTAAAATTCTTTGCTAAACCCTTCAAATAGTTTATTGAATTAGAGAATATTTTGTACATATCTAATGATGCTTTCTTTGAACTTCATCTTAAATAGCTTGTATTCTTTAAAAGGAGATTTATCTTCGATTCTTTCACTTGGTTTGTTCTTTCATGAGTAGTTTGGAGAACCATTAAAACTTCTTTTACTAACTCATAAGTTAAGACATGATTGAATTCTATAGAATCTAAAGCATAAAGCCAGATGTTAACGGCTTTAGTATTTAAGCTTAATAGTTTCTCATCATCATTATTGAAATCACATTCATTTTTTGGTTTTTGAGTTTTAAGATCCCTAGGAATAAAATCTCCATGTTTAATTATTTTCCAAAGTTTATCATCTATGGATCTAATAAGTAATCTCTTCCTAATTTTCCATTAGTTAAAATTTATGCAACAAAATAAGGGAGACCTAATGGTGCATTTTCCTTCATAAAAAAAATAGGTGCAAAAGTACTAACCATTTGGAAAAAATTATTTTACTATAAAAACTATTTGATTTTGAAAAATTAGAGCCCACATCTAGTACCAATCATAAAAGCTTTTAGCCAAAATAATCTTAGAAGGGGTAAATAAGATTTTAAAAAATTTTATGGTAAAGGATACTTCTAAAAAAAATTATGAACAAGTTAACAACTAAACAATTAATTTGAGCACAAATAATGCAAATAAACAATTTCAAGTATTATAAATTTATGCAAACAATAACAACACAATCAAGCACTTTAAAGTATAAAAAGAGATAAGAGATAAGGAAAGCTTAATCAATTTTAAAGTGGTTTAGAACTTTGAGCACAAGCTTCTCATGTCCACTTCTCCAAGCAATTGACTTAAAGTTTTCATTATGATCTTATGTAAGATTATACTACTTTACATTAGGATTACGCCTTTTTATAGTAGTTGATAAGAAAATGAATAATAGAGTTTTGAAGTGTTTGACACCTCTGCACCCCCAACTAGCGAATTGCTAGTCCCTAGCAATGAAAGCGACTAATTTTATTTTATTTTACATTAACTAAAAATTATATAATAAATTATTTAAACCACTTCCGTAGATTGACACGGTTGCATTTAGCTTATGCAACAAGCCTTTAAACCCCTAAGTGGCCTTAGTGGACGAGTTGTAGTCTCGTGAGGGTTTCCAGCGATGCTACCCACAAACATCATTTACCCTATCCCTAAAAAAATATAGCAAGCACATAATATTACAACAACACAATATTTAACTCGTACAATTGTCTCATGAACTACAACAAATAATCAGTACACAACTTACCAACCTCATTCTCCTTAAAAGTATTTCAAAACAACACACCACTACTTTATCAACTCTTACATCCATTTCATTCACAAACCATCAACCAAACTTTCAGAATATATCTATGCATGCATCCACATGTACAAGTGACTGAAAACAAATTTTATAAACAAGTTCCCTCAGATAAACCATCGAATTGTCTTCCCTTGATCTATTAATGACAATGCTTCGACCCTAGATGTTATGAATTTTATGCTCATTATATATCATGCTTAATAATATTTTTCTTTGTTGGTATTTTCTTTTATACATGATTTTTCAGGGCTTTATTTGGTTTCCTTAGATTGTGAACTAGTCTTTTTACGCGAGCAATCGATACTTGTAATACCATTGCCCGGTTACTTAACTAATCACATACCTAAAGTGCTTTGCATACTCTTATCTCTAGTCACTTTCCACTCGAGGGTCACTCACGGTGGACATGCTAACCCCCAACCTACTCAACAACTAAGACATTGGAGTAATTGAAATTTTAATTCATGCCCTTGATGTTTTTTTCATCCATATATGTATTATATCTAAGGGTCTAAGCAATGTGCATTTTTAACCATAGTTCAAACAATCATCAGGTCCATCTAAGGTTTTTTTTTTTTTTTAATTTAATTTGTCACTTGCATATATGAACACAACACACAAACAACTCCTTAAGTTTAATCATCAACCATACATACCTTAAACCTGAAAGCTTCAATTTCGTAGTGTGTATTTCTTCATACTTCTAAATCAAATAAAACTAGTTTATCATATATCAATCATTCATCATAGTTATGTATAATCATAGACATACGAGCTAATTCAACACACATACACTAAAACAAAACAAAATAAAAAAAATCAAAAGTTGTCATTGATGTCACTAATTTTGCTATGCATGCAATCTCGTTCTAACTTTTCCTCACCCCAAACCTATCATCGACATTGTCCTCAATGGCGAATGAGAAAAGTAAAAAGTTAGAACTACTTCCCTTATTTTACGTGAGGTGACCTTGCTTGCTTATGCATCGGGATTTGAAACTCAGAAAAATTCTCCACAGCCAATGCTAATAACAAAACAACCTCGAATAATATTGTTAGATTACATCAAGTTGACAAAAAAAAAAAAAACATTTAAATAAGAAAAACAAAGAATAAAGAAACATAAAGGATACAACTTGGGTTGCCTCCCAAGAAGCGTTTGTTTATAGTCTTTAGCTTGACTTGATGGTGGTCTTCTTAGGCTGGATCATTCAATAGGATGGAGACTTTGCCTTTTCTCCATCCACTTTCTTTATAGTACTTCAATCGTTGCCCTTTGACCGTGTATATGCCTTTATCCTTATAATTTACCTTTATAGCTCCTTTAGGATAGGCTTTGGTGACAATAAATGGACCAGTCCCTTGAGCTCTCAACTTTTAAGGGAAGGGTTGATATTGAGAATTAGAGAAAAATCCTTTTTGGTGACGATCAAATTTGTTTCTTGTAGGTTGTTGGTCTCGCCACTTTTTAGGTTTATTTTTATCAACTTGAGCTTTGTCATTCCTAAGATTTATTCTTCCCTTACTCACTTCCACTCTATGACATGTCTCTTTTTCACTAGAAGGACTTGTGGCTTTATACACTTTGAAGGTCACTATCTCATTATCAACTCTTAATTTCATGGTCCCTTCTCTCATATCAATTAGTGCCCCTCCAGTGGCCAAGAATGGTCTTCCAAAAATCAAAGGCATTTCAATATCTTCTTCCATATCCAACACAAGAAAATCCACAGGAAATATAAATTTATCAACCTTTACCAACACATCCTCCACAATACCTCTTGGATACGTGATCGATCTATCTGCCAATTGTAAGGACACTGTGGTGGGTTATGGTTCTCCAAGTCCTAATTTCCTGAAAATAGACAAAGGCATTAAGTTGATGCTTGCCCCTAAATCACATAAAACTTTAGAGAAAGAAATTGAACCTATAGTGCAAGGAATAGAAAAACTCCCTGGATCTTTAAGCTTCAGTGGCAATTTATTTTGGAGAATGGCGGAGCACTCCTCAGTAAGTTTGACTGTCTCATGCTCCTCTAATTTCCTCTTATTAGACAAGATCTCTTTTAGAAATCTTGCATAACTTGGCATTTGGAGCAAGGCATCTGCAAAAGGAATATTAATGTGAAGTTTCTTGAATATCTCCAAAAATTTTGCAAATTGCTTGTCCAATTGCCTCTTCTTGTATGCAAGAGGAAAAGGAGGCTTGATCTCTATTGGCTTTTTCTCCACCTCCTTTGCCACTGGTTCATCTTTTTCGGTTTTTTTATGCTTTTCTTCCTTAGGATCTTTCAGTTCTTTCCCACTCTTAATTGATATGGCTTTCACATGTTCTTTAGGGTTTGTTTCGGTATCACTTGGTAGTGTGCCTTGTGCTTTCCCCGCTACTATATTTGCCAATTGTCCCACTTGCACCTCAAGATTTCTGATGGATGCCTCTTGGTTCTGAAATCTTGTTTCAGCACTATTTATAAATTTTGTCATGAGTTCCTCCAGGTTAGATTTCTTTTCTTGAGGTTGAAACCCTGGTGGTGGTTGCTTCGTTGCATTCTGATTGTTCCATGAAAAATTAGGATGATTTCGCCAACCAGGATTGTATGTGTTGGAGTACGGATTATTTTGTTGAGGCCTGTGAAAATTTCCCACAAAATTAGCACTTTCAGATGATTCCAGAAATGGGTTACCTACTTGGCACTCAATGCTTGCATGACCCCCTCCACATAGATCACAAATGACGCTCTTTGCTTGCATGACTGCCATTGTATCGATTTTCTTGTTCAACACTTTTATTTGGGCAGCCAATACGTTGAATGAATCCACTCCATGTACTCCTATAGCTCTCCTTGGTGCTCTATCAGTTTGCCATTGGTAACTATTGGAAGCCATTTCATCTAACAGTTCGAATGCTTCCTCTGGTGTCTTCCTCATAAAGTTACCTCCTACGGCTGCATCAATTAAAGTACGATTAGTAGGCATCAAACCATTATAGAAAGTTTGTACCTGAAACCATATGGGCAATCCGTGGTGTGGGCATTTTCGGAGTAGTTCCTTATATCTCTCCTATGCTTCATATAGTGATTCCGTGTCATATTGCATGAAAGTTGTGATGTCATTGCGTAATTTTGCTGTCTTTGATGGAGGAAAGAATTTTGCTAGAAATCGCTGCGCCATCTCATCCCATGTAGTGATCGACCCAACCGACAAGGAATTTAACCAACTCTTTGCTTTATCCCTTAGTGAAAAAGGGAATAGTCTTAGTCGGATGGCATCGTCAGTAACCCCATTCTGCTTGAAAGTGTCACAAATCTCCAGAAAATTAGCAATGTGTTGATTCGGATCATCACTAGGCAAACCATTGAATTGAATCGACGTTTGAATCATTTGGATTATGCCCGGTTTGATCTCGAAATTGTTGGCTTGTATTGATGGCCGCCTAATGCTTGAAGCTGTGCCTTCGACTGTAGAAGTCGCATAATCAATCAGAGATCGCTGGTTTGTAGCTCGATTTGCTTGCTCTAAGGCTGGTATTACTACTCTTTGATCCTCTGCCATTGCTCTCCTTTGCCTCGTCAACTAATGTAATGTTCTTTCTATCTCAGGATCGAAAGGCTCAGTTGTCTGATTTCTAGTGCGTGTCATGCACTAGATAAAAACCTACAAGGCAAACAAGACCAAGTAACGCAGTAAAATAATAAAAACAAAAATAAACAAAAATTAAAATAACAAAGAAATAAAATGTCTAGAGTAAAATTAAAAGTAATATATTTCGATATTGATTAAGACGCAATCCCCGACAACGACGCCAAAAACTTGATGTGTTAAAAGTTTAAACCCTAACTTCCTAGCAAGTGTACTAGTTCAAAGTAATACGGGAAGTATTCAGGATATCGTATCCACGGGATCGCGTAAGCAAGCACCAAGACGGCACCACTCCTAATTTTATCTAAACTATCGAATTCGAGTCTAAAATAAATATGAAAAATAAAATCAAACAGTTAGGAAACTCGCCTAGGTAAATCGAATAACAATATGTGAGAAAATGCTAAGATTTCGGGTTCACTAATTCACTACAATGTAGGTTTTTCGTACGCATATATATATCTTATGTTATTCATGTGACAACGGAATTCCCTAAATTGATCAACATTCTTTCTCAAGCAATATTAATCCTATTCCTAAATATCTCTATCTAGGTTAAATTAGATGAAAATGCATTAAGTTCTATGGAATCTACTAGCTTTCGGCACAAGCCTATTGTGCCTATGACTATTGCATGTATTATCAAATATATCTCTATATTTAATTAATCCACGGTTCGTATTCTCGTTGCTTTTATGTAATATCACCTCTCGGTCTCAATCACATAACAAAAATCCTATTAAAATTGGCCAAGTTTCAATAGGCATTAAGTTCAGAATGCAAACTCATATGAAATAACATGTTTGTACATTATAATGAAAAACCCTACATATTCATGAATTAGCTAGCCTTAATCTTAGCAAAAATTATTTAGTTCATCATTAAAAACAAATAAGCAATAAGATTCAAGCAAATTATAAGCATAATGGAGAAATAAGAACGAAACCAAATGAAGTGTTGAATCTCTTATTGAAGTTGATGAAAAATCTTCTCACAATTGCAATCCGAAAAGCTTTTGATTGAATCTCCAAAATAAAATATTCAAATTCTGAAAAGTGTGTGAAGAAACTCTCAAAAACTCCCCTAGGACGGCTCTCCTAATTTTTAGAATTACAAATTATTATATATGCTTAGGTTTAGGCAAGAATTTCAGTCAAACTGAAATTCTGTGAACAGTATCTATGCCGCGGCATGATGCCGCGGCCTATGCATTCTGTCTTTTGCTGCTGGGGCTTGTCGCGGGCTTTGAAATATTAAATTGTGATCATGCCGCAGCTTGATGCCGCGGCCTTGTCCAGGAATTTTTTTATGCTGCGGCATTATGCCGCAGCCTCCAGCCTCTGCCTTGCAAAGTAAGTAACCTTCATCTTATGCCGCGGCATCATGCCGTGACCTTCAGCTTCTGATTTTTTTTGCATTTATTCTTGCCGCAGCATCATGCCGCGGCCTGCAAGTTCTGGATTTTTGCTCAGCTGGTTTCGATTCCATTCCTCGATTCTTTGCTTCGATTGTAATTTTTTTTGGTCTCGAACACACTCACTTGGTCTTGTTTTGACTCGAAATTTTGTAAATTCCTACAAAATAAAAACAATAACCACGTGATCCCGAATTTGCACAATTCAATAGCGAAATGGACAAAATTTCCCTCGATTTTGTCCAAAATAAATCATAATATATATGTATATCCATTATTCATCAAAGGCTAATACGTAAGTTTGGTAAAATCAATTCTCTCAAAAGATTATAATTTTGGCTTAGAAAAAGAGTATTGTGAGAAAGATAAGAGCAAAGGACGAAAACTTTGATACAATATGTTCTCTAACCCTCTACACTTCAAATGATCTCCTTTATATATGTTTTTTATGGCTTTAAATGGAAAGGAATCATTTGAGATAAAAACTATCCATTAGTAAGTAAATAATTAATATTGTAATAAATTTTATGAATGTATAATCATATGCCTTAGATGCATGGTCATGCTACCTTTACTTACTACCTTGAGCCAACTCCTAATGGTCGAATTTAATACTATTAAAGTATACATGGCTGTATGTTTCCTATACATGGTTATATGCCTTTATAATATAAAAGCTACTTGAAGTCCAATAGGCGACATAATTGATGACAAGAGAATACACATAATCAAATTTTACTTTTTGAATAGGCATGTGTCTTTGATGTAGGGTTAAGCTTAAAACATCTTTAACTTGTTGACCTAACATAGTAGTAAAGCATAGGAAGATTTGATAGTATAGCTTTTCATCTTCTATGTCTCTTTATCATCTTTGACAAATAGGCATGTGTCCTTCATGTACCTAATTGTGCTTAAGAAGAAAGTTAACTTTATGAGTATTTGACTACATGATTACATAACATGATTGCTCATGTGGACCAAACTTTACGCATAGTATGATCATGTGTATTAATCACGTGGTTATGTACAACCTTAATCTTTTTACACATAAGCATATCTAATCATCACACAATCATGCGATACTAATTTCACAAGTGCTTTAGAACACATACCATAGCATAAAAACCCTACACGATAGTGTGTCTTAACATACACAAGTGCCAAAACAACTAACCATGGTCATGCATATAAAACACATGATTGTGGGTTTGGGAATTCCTACAAAATAAATTACTTGCATATTTTTTGTCATGAAATAAATTGATGCCAAGAGTAAATTAGTCAATTTAATAGTTAACAAATATAGGTCATCATCAAAACACTAAGGGTCCAAGATTGCCTAATGGAATCTCTTCATATTTTGATATCCTAATAAGACTTTAGCATATAAATGGTGTCTACTCCAATTCTCTTTGTTATGGTAGGTGCCCTTTAAATAATCCAATTCTATGTATATTGTAATTATTTGTATATTAATAAAAGGAAATCTTCCTATTGATTATGCATATTTCATATCTATATATGTTTATGTTTATAAATGTGTTTGAATAATCAACATGTCTTTAGAATGATAGAACCAAGGATGCAAGATTCAGAATCGTGGTCATGTTTTTCTCTATGCATTCATATGGTGGCTATTCTAAAAGACATCAATAGGTCTAATATTACTATAACTAAGGGCATAAGTTATAATAATGAGACTATCATCGTGTTAAGTGACCCTATCTAAAGTTGATGATAGTTTTCACATGTTGAAATTATAACTTGTAATTTGGTGTAACATATAGATGTATGTTGTTTACTAGGCATATTGACTAGACAAACTCAAAAGGAGAATTCTATATAAGGGGTAACTCATGCGTATGAAAAATATCCTCTTAATTTGAAGGGTACATATGGTCCTTTGAGTTGAGATTATTAAAATGTGTTATACAGAAATTGATATTGAAATTTATATAAAGGCTATGGTTAAAGGACATAGAAGAAAGTACCTTTGATAAGCTCACTAATTGATATCCATGACCATTTAATCAATGCCCACAGTGGGATTAGATTAAAGCCCAATCTGAGTTACTTGATATAGATGGATATCATGGTTATAAGGGACTTTAAAGTAAACATTACTTCTATGTCTTAGCCTCAAGAAATATAATATGACAAAAAGACTTAATTATGCATTAGTTATTGGGTCTTTTAAAATTAAAAAAAAATTAAAGGCCTTTTAAAAACTTTCAAAATATTAGTCTATCTCTAGTAGTTTTAAAATGATAGTTACACTTTAAAATATTGAATAAAAAACAACAAATTATAGGTATAAATATCATATTTAGCTATTAGAGTCATATAGTAGTTTCAAAATATATGAAGGCTTGAATGGATCTCATAAATTAATTTGTGATTTTTTAAAGGTTAAATTATCTAAAATTGGTTTGGTTTAGTGGCTAATAAGGCTAAAAGTAATATTTTCTTATCTAGTGTGTCTAAGATTGAGAAAGGAAAGCTTGCTAATATCCTAGGCTTTGAGATTAGGACCATCCCTCTTAAATACTTTGGTGTTCCTTTGATCTCCTCTAAGCTTTTTGAAGAGGACTGTAAACATCTTGTGAACGAAATTGTAACTCATATTTTATCTTGAAAGATTAAATACATGTTTTATGTTGGTAGGCTTATGCTCATCAAAGCTATCTTCTTCAATATCCAAGAGTTTTTGGCTTCTCATTTCTTCCTCCCTAGCAAAGTCCTTAAGGAGATTGATTATAAGCTTCAAAACTTTTCTAGAGTGGAGTAGAGACTAATGGAGGAAAGGCTAAAGTGGCTTAGAAATAGGTTTTTCATTCCTATGTTAAAGGTAGGCTTGGATTAAGTTTGAGTAAGGACAAGAATAAAGCTACTATTACAAAACACTTATGAAGTTTTATTCAAGCCAATAGTCAATCTATCTAAGTTAATTAGGTTAAAAAGAACAAAATCAAAGGTATAAGTTTATTGGATATGCAGTGTGCTAATGACAATTCTTAATGGTTGAAAAAGCTTCTTAGGATTAAAAGATGACATTCACGATAAGGTCACCCACTTGGTTGGTAATGGAGAGCATACTCATATTTGGTGGGACAACTAGCATCCTCTTGGTACTTTAGTGGTTAAGTTTATTGAGAGAATTATTTATGACTTGGGAATATGTAGATATGTTAAGCTTAAAGAACTTATTGAAAATATGGAGTAAAAGTGGCCAATTACCAACTGAAGAAAAATCATGAAAGTTAAAAGTGCTAACATCAATAAAACTTTGAAGGGTGAAGATAGGGTCATTAGGAAGCCTAGCCAAAGAGGAAAGTTCTCCATCAATTAGGTATAGAATGAATTTAGAAACAAAAGGAAAGAAATTGATCGGGCCTACCTTGTGTGACATGAAAAATTTATACCTTAACATGTTATCATCCTTTAGCTTGCCTTAAAGAAGTAGTTAAGTACTTTGGAAAAGCTTTAAAGATGTGAAATTTGCTTTAACTCAAAATGTGTTATGTGTGATTTGTATGATGAAAAATATTGATCATTTATTTTTCTAATACAATTATAGTCAATACATTTGAAGCAGTGTATTAAACCTAAGTAACTTGAGTTATAAAGGTCAAGGATAAGGTAGGTATTGTCAATAGATGGCTAGGAATGGAAAGATAACTCCTTTAAGTTTACCATGGCCAAGTTAAATCTAGGAGTCATTGTGTATGCCATTTGGTGTGAGAGAAATAATAAAGTTTTTTTCTACACCTTCTCAATTGAAATAGCATACATGTGTTTTTTTCTAGAGAATTATAGAGGATAAAGGGGTTGAGTTGTCTAATTTTGTCAATTTAAATCAAAATGCATCCATTGCTCTTCATTAGTCTCTTTCATATAAAGGGTTTAAACAATTTAATGGTTATTGAGTGTTCTTTGGAGTTTATATCTTGGGATAAAGACATAGGGCTAGAGGTAAGAGTGACTTTGAATGTCTTCCTTTTCATATGCTATAGGATGAACTCTAAGAGTATGAGAAGCAAAAATTTTACTATTGACAAGTTTATTATTTTGCGGGTCAAAACACATTTGGCTAACCATATTCTTGTTTGAGTATTGTCCTCTTCCTAGGCAATCCTGACCTCAATTATTTGGGATTGTGGTTTTGTGCACTTATATTGGTATTGATTTGATACATACCAAGTTTTCATACTTATGGAGGTCTATTTTAGGCTACTATATGCTTGGTAGGCAAAATATTAAAACTTGGTTTTGCATGCTATCCCATCTTAATATGCATTAGTTATTTTTAAGCCTTTTCAAGGGTGAGAAAAGGTTATTCAAATGTTGTGCTATAAATTACACTTACAAAGACATATTTGCCCTGACTTGGACCATCGAAGGGCTACTTTTTTCTTCCATTTGCATGATAAATCCTATTTTTACTATTATTGTACCATGAACAGTAAATTCTATATTTTATCTAGAATTTTGGATGTTTCCCTTCACATTTTGAAAGTTGTTTTGTGTGGGATCCTGCTAGCTACTTTTCTCGGTTTTCATGTGTTTTATACACACTATGAAAGAAAAGCTATTGATTAAAGGCATTTCTTGAGTTGGTTTGAGTTGCTCATTTATGCTTGTCGATACTAGAATGCTTGTTGCGACAAGCTAGAAACTCTTGTTTTAGAGGCTTCATTGTGTATATGGGATAGGTATGATGATTTTTTCTTGACAAGCAAGCTGTTTTTGATATGTATTTCCATTGGTGGTGGGCTACTATGGTGATTTATTCTTGGCAAGACAATAAGTGTAATAGTAAGTTACTTTGCTATGATGGCCATAGTTTTGGAGTTGTTTATTAGGAATGATTTGATCAAAGAATACATTGGCTTAGTATAGGCGAAGTGCGAAGGGATATGACAAGGATAAGGGGAAACCAAGGTTGACGCATTATCAAGGAATACATTGGCTTAGTATTTGGTCTTTTGGGCACTTGGTTAATCACTTTGCAAATATTTGTATAGATTCTTTTCTAGGTTTCGATAGTTGGATTTATAGAAATGCTTCTAGAGGAATTTTGTGTAGTTGTTTTTGGTTGTTTTCATGGCGGTTACATAGAACAAACCATTGTCCCATCTTGTTGGTTAAGATAGACTTTTGGTTTTTTTACGTTCTATCTAAGCTAGAGCTTAGATAGGCTCGAAAAAGGGCCCTTGGATTGTTTTGTTTTAGGTGCTTGGTTATGGTGCTAGCTAATCGTGATTAGTTGAGCTTAAATTGTTCTTGCTTTTGTTCTTTGTATATATTCTTTAATTACCCAAAAAAAAGTCAAATTATCATAGTTAAAATGTTTTGATCTTATTTATAAAGCATATGCTTTTTCAAAGTTAATGAACAATAAAATTACTATTTTACTCTTACATTGTAGTTTTCTATACATATTTAACTTTGGGTGGGAAAATATTATTTATATCAACTAGAGGTGGAAATATGTTTTAGACCAAACCTTGGGTGGGACAATGTTATTTATATTAACTAATGGTGGAAATACGTTTTTAGACCAAACCTTGGGTGGGAAGGGTCAGTTACTAAGAAAATAAAGCTAATTTCAACGTATAAAATAATAAAGAAAAGAAATTTGATTGAGTAGAATTCTGAAAGCAAAACATGGGTATTTCTTCTTTACCCTAATCTGGAAATATTATCATCTAAGATTAATTAATTGTATTAAATGTAGTGTACACCGTTCTTGATTTGAGCTTAAATCTGACAAAATCGAAAAAAATAAGACTAATGGAAAGTCCTTGTCTCCTAGCTCAACATTGGCGGCTGTCCTCGCCATGTTCACCGTATTGGACCACCAAACCATTAATGATTTAATCCGACTTAGGGATATTGTAAATGAAAAGATTTACCTCTCAATTTTTTAAAATTTAAATACTTATTTTTTATAATTAATAATTAAAAAAATATTTTTATTTTTAAAAATAAAAATAATAAAACATTAAAATATATAATAATAAAAATATAAACTTTAAAAATAATAAAATATTAAATATTTTAAAATATTAAATATTAAATATTAAAAATACTTAGAAATAATTTTTAAAAAATAATTAAAAAAAATATCTAACTACTCCATGAATCAAGAGCCAATTTTAGCCATTTAATTCGACTTTCGATAATCACTGTCGTCAATGATAGTATCGACAGTGGTTGCTACTATTATTTTTTGTATATTTTAATTATCTGTTAAAAATTATTCTTAAAATATTTTTTAATATGTTAATATTTTAATAATTTAAGATTATTTTATATTTTTATTATTATTTTATATTTTTTTGTTTGAAGACTTTTTTTTTTTATTTCATAAAAATGTTGATATAACTGGATGAAAACTACTGTATACTAAACGTTTAGGTTTTAAAATGTTGATAAATAAAATTTGTCATTTTAAAAAAGGTTAAATGGATTTAAATCCTCTGGCCTTATGACACACATTGCAGGTATATATTTATGTAGAACTAGTTTGACCAAGTTGTCCGTATAACTATATAACTTGAATTAGAATACAAAAAAGATGGAATCTTTGCCTTTGTTTTAGACATGATTATTATATTTTAATATCATACGATTATTATAATTTTAAAAGGTTTTAATTTTTGTAAAAAAATTTAACAAAAATATTAAAATTGATAATAAGACATTTAATGGTGTAAAACTGTTAACTTTAAATGATTAAAATATTTATACATAAGAATTTGAGTTATATTATATATACATAATTTATATATATATATATATATATATATATATATATATATATATATGCATATTATATATTCAAATTATATTTCATCGTTTGATTAAGTATTAATTTATTTTTAATTAAAAATAACCTAATCAAATGATGATAAATCACCTGAATATATTAACCTTGAGGGCTTAACCTAATAGTAAGGGAGGTCTCCCAAAATAGTCAGAGTTCAAATTGTAATAAAACTAAGAATATTTAATTTATCTTATTTATAGTTGTGGGTCTCAATGGTCATAAGTTGAAAAATTTTTAAATAATTTAAATTATATTTAAAGTAATATATGTTGAGTATTGGTACGTAACTACCCTTAAAAGGGACTAACCCATCCTTACCAGATAAGAAAGTGGTCTCGCACCATTTTTCATATATATATATATATATATATTTAATTATTATTGTTTTTTAACTATATTAAATATACAATTATCTTATTACTTTTAAATTTAATAAAGTTGAAATAAATGGTTTCAAATCATTAAGTGTGCTCACGTTTTCTATTTTGATATAAATGTCTTATAACTATGAGTTTATTATATTTATAACTTTTTTCTAATTTAAATTAAGTTTGAAAATTTATTCAAAATATTTCAATCAAATGTGGTTGATTAAAAATATAATTATCTCATATGTAAAATTTTTTGACTAAAATAATCCTAGATGAGGTAAATAGGATTTTAAAAAAATTTAGTACTAAAGGATAATTCTAAATGTAAAAATAGTGACATATAATTAAGTATGCAAAGTGTAATCAAATATGATTATGCAAACAACCAATTGAACAATCAAGCAAACACAATTATAAACAATTAAACCAATATAAGAGAGTAAGGGAGAAATAATGTTCAACCAATTTATAGGGGTTTAGAACTTTGATCATAAACCTCTTGCATCCACTTTTTTGACCAAACTAGCTTAGAATGCCACTATCTTTGCCACAAAGATTACAATTAGTTTATCTGGGATTGTGTCTTTTACAATAGTTGATATAAGGTTTCACTCACATGTTTGAAAGAAAGAGTTTCAAGAGTTTTTATGTCTCTACTAGGTTGGTATATAACTTAAGAATAAATAATTCTCTCAATGACAAAATAAGCTTAGAGAGAAATTAGAGTAAGAAAATAGAGAGCAAGAATGAAAGCTATAAGTTCTCTAACCCTTTATCTTCAAATCAAATCCTTTATATATGTTATATACCAATCTCTGCTAGGTTGATATATAACTTAAAAATAAATAATTCTCTCAAGGATTGGCAAAATAAGCTTATAGAGAAAATAGAGAGCAAGAATGAAAAACATAAGTTCTTTAATTGTCTACTCTTCAAATCAAATCCTTTATATATGTTATATACCAATCTCTACTAGGTTGGCATATAACTTAATAATAAAAAATTCTCTCAAGGAATGGCAAAATCAGCTTAAAGAGAAAATAAAGTGAGAAAATCGAAAGCAAGAATGAAAGCTATAAGTTCTCTAACCCTCTAATCTTCAAATCAAATCCTTTACATATGTTTTCAATGGCTTGAAATGAAAAAGCGCTTTTAGAGTTAAAATATATCAATTGGTACTTCAGAAAAATAACTCTGTAACAAATTTACCTCAGAGCATTGAAGTGTTCCACGAGTGCATGATCATGCTTTCTTCATTTATTACCTCAAATGAACTATCAACGATCAAATTCAACTATCTTTCCAAGCCATACAAGATCTTTTACTCCCTATACATAGTTATGTGTCTTTATAGCTTAAAAACATATTAAAGTCTAGAGATCCATACAAGTAGTAGCACGAGAATCCATATGAGCACACATAAACAATCTGCTTATGTAAAAGCATTTGTCTTTGATATACGGTTGTGTTTCAAACGTGGTTAAATTTGTTAACCTAGCATGACAATATAACATGAGATCAATAATAATGCAAAACGTCCTTTTTGACTTTTCATCTTCCTTGACACACAAGCGTGTGTATTTTATGAACATAATTGTGTGTTTGTTGAATTATTGACATGGCAACCATTAACTTCACATGACATGATGGCACGACTAAACTGCTAATGTTATCCAATCTTTGTGTATAGCACGGTCATGTGCATCGAGCACATGATATGTGTGACATTAATTTTGACACATACGAACGTGTCTTAACATTGCATAGGCTTGTGATACCAAATCCATAAAAGCTCTAAATCATAGACCTTAGCACAGGAACCCCATAAGGTGTCGTGTCTTAGTACACATGAGTTCCAAAACAACTAAGCACGATCGTGCATCTAAGACACACGATCATGTGTTTAGGAATTTTTGCAAAACAAATAACTTACACATATTTGATCATGAAATAAATTCATGCCAAAGATAAATTAGTCATTTTATCATTTTAACGTCTATTAGTTATAATCAAAACACCAGGAGTCCAACAATCTTCCCTTTTTTATTAATGGCAAAAATATATTAAAATTTACCATTAAAACTTAAATAAAACAATCAAGTTTTAAAATATGTTTAGTTAGAGTTAGATTTCAAATACTCCCACTGTTAAAACAACTTCAACTCCTCTGTTTTTGTATAATTCTTTCTTTTGATAAGAAAATAATAATAATAATTCTCCCCTTTTAGTTCATTTCTTTTTGCCACCATTTCATTTGCTTAACTAATTTAGTTTTTAACATCGTTTAATTATAAGCCAATTTTAACACATTCTCCCTTTTTTCACAATGAATCAAAAAAAAAAAAAAAAAAGAAATTAAGCAGAGTTTCGTTTGTTTTTAAAGTATTTCCCTTTTTCACAAACATAATCAAAACACTTCTATACTAACAAACGACAACTTTTATCTCTCAACTTCAACATAATAACACAATCGCAACTTTAATAGCAACTCAATTTGTAATCATCAGAACTAAGTTAGCTAAAGTTCAATATCCCTTAAAGTGAACATAAATAATAAACTTAAACATGATGTTCCTTAAAGTTAGTTCAAAATAGATATATTTCGAAAGAGATATCAATTAAAACAAAAACAAGATAAGTAGGTAATAAAAATGAATGTGCAATGTAAGTGATGCAATGGGAGTGATGAATAAAAATCAACCTTGGGTAGGCGAAGGAGCTTCATTATCATCTTATACATTCATAAATGGAAATCTAGAGTTCAAAACTTGTATACGAGATTCTAAATTTCCTATTTGATCCTTAAGGAGTCTCATATGACTATTTACATCAACAATCTCTTCATGCAAGAGACTACAATGATAAACAAAAAAATGTATCTTGAAAGGTCTAAAAAGATTCCATGAAGTATTGAATCCTTGATGTTGATTGTGCTATTTTTTCTAGCTTTGACTTGAACCCATTTTCCTCTTCTTGCACTAGTCTTAACAATAGATAAAGAAGCGCCAAATGGAGCAATCAAAGGCTCATTGTCTCATGTGGCATCTACCAACCTCTATCCATCCATACCATCTCACTCAATTAATCTTATTCTAAATAATGTATTAATACTTAAATAATGAACATCAGTGAAAGATATTACATAAAGATCATAGTTTGACAGGCCTAGTCCTAACTTCTCAACAAAGAAACAAACAACCATTCCAAAATCAATGGGTACTCGAGTTTTGTCTACTTTTCCCTGAATATCACTTAACTTCTCTATCAACCAACGAACTACATCAGCTTAGGCATTTTCTATAGCAACTCCTATTAATTTTAAAATATGTAAACTTACATTTTTGTTTGTGTTTGTTCTTACATTCAAAGTAAAAGTCACCATTTTATGAAACACCCTTAAACTTATACTTTATATAGTTGAAGCCTTCACCTTTTAGGTGTGATAATATTGTATCCTACTACAATGGATTCATAAAGCTTAAGAACTATGCCCTCCTATCATATCCAATAAACCCATATAGTCATATTCAAGCTACCTTACTAACTCTTTGGGGGTTACAGTCTAACATAAATTGCCAAGTCAAAATTTCACAATGTAATCAGTTATAGTCCCCTCATCATCCTTAGTTACACTCAATGATCTATAAAATTCATATATTAATCCTTCATAAGCATTATATTTAATCAAAAACAACTTTTCAAGCTTGTTGATCTAACTAAATTCATCACCTCACTTAAAAATCCAATATCACTTAAAACATGTAAATCTAAACATATTCCAACATAAATTAACTTCTTCATAAACTTATTAAAGAGGTCATTTTGGTCTTTTTCTGAAAAAAAAAATCCATTTGAACTTGGTATTTTATTCCTGATATTCTTTATTCTTGGCAACATTTTGGAAATTTTGGAGAATTTGGGTTTTGATGCAATATAGGATGAAATGTTTTTAGAAAAATAGTTGAAATAATGCAAAAACTAGTTTGGATGCAAAATAAATATGAAAAAATAGTCTTGGAATGAAAATTTTGAGGTTTGGTTGAGAGGATTTGAGAGAAAATGAGAGCTAGGGTTCATTGTCAAATATGAAAAAACCCTTGATTTTATTATATAGATAAGTGCATAGTCGTGTAACTTATGAATGCATGGTTGTGTGTCTAATATTTAAATAAATCTCAATTCTACATTATCATATCTGCCAAAGCACAATGTCACGTAATGCTAACCACAATTTGTATTCGATTGCCAAATGGTAAATATCAGTTGATCGAAGGTCAAACACAGTCGTGTATAAAACATACATGGTTGTATATGACCTGAAAACAAAAGTTATGCATTGTAAAGCAATTTTCAACAATTTTTAAAATGAGAATTAAAACACTATAAGATATGAATCTTGAATATTTTGATTATTTGAGGACTTTACTATGTGAATTCAAGTGTCGGTCAACTTCAAATAAAAATTTGTATGTTTTGACTTGAATTCTCATTTAAATACAAGATAAGCCAATTAGTGCAAAGTTAATCATACATTGAAAAATGAGTATGGCAATATGCTCATATACATATTAATCAATCAATATATCTCATCAAATCAATCAAGGTAATTATATAAGCAAACAAAGCATCAATATCATGTATTCAATGAATGAAAGACTTTATGCGCTTACTTGGTTTATGTTTATCACTCTTGCTAACATGATCACATAAAAATGATAACTTATATCTATATGGTTAGTTCATGAATACAAGATAAGATTCTTTTGAAAGTTGAATTTCACTTGTATTGTCACAATAAATAGGTATTTTCTTCATTTTAAAACCAAAATCTTACAGTTGGTGTTTCATCCAAAGTAATTAGATGCAACAACTAGCCTAAAAAACATACTCAACTTCCAAACTAGATGTTGCAACTAAAGTGTGCTTTGATAAAAATCATGAAACCAACATATTTCCCAAAAATTGACAAGTGTCACTAGTGCTTTTCCTATCTATTTGACATCCTTCAAAATTAGTATCTAAAAATGCACATAATTCAAATAATAAGTTCTTAGGGTGCCACAAGCTAACATTAGATGTTCTTTTAAGATACCTCAAAATTTGTTTCATGACATTTAAATGTAATTCCTTAGGATTCACTTGAAAACTTGCATATTTGCATACATGCATTTACTAAACATAATAGATTTGGCCTAGATGTAGTTAATATAAAATTGCACCTATCTTGCTTCTGTATGTTTTTGTGTAAATATCTTTACAATTTTCTTTCACATTTAACTTCCTTAAAGTACTCATGGGAGTTGGTTGCTTCTTGGCCTCTTGCAAGTTGAATCTATTTAGCAAGTCATACACCTATTTGGATTGGTTGAGTAAGATCCCTTCCACTATTTATTTAATTTGTATCCCAAAGATGTAGTTAAACTCTTCTATCATGATTATTTTGAATTTACCTTGCATCATCTTAGAAAACTCTTTACATTCTCATTAATAGCACTAAAGATGACATCATCTATATAAATTTAAACAATTAAAATATCCTGCTTATGTCTTTTTATGGATAAGGTGGTATCTACCTTTCCTTTTGAAAAGAAAAATTCAATAAAAAATATACTCAATCTTTTATACCAAGCTCTAAAAGCTTGTTTGAAACCATAAAATGCTTTAGTTCGTTTGAAAACATGATTTGGAAATTTTGAGTTTTCAAAACTGTAAGGTTGTTCAATATATATCTCCTCTTGAATGAATCTATTTAAAAATACATTTTTAATATCTATTTGAAATATTTATAGTTTAAATGGCATGTATAAGCAAGTAAAATTCTAATTGATTCTAATCTAGCTATGGGGTATAGGTTTCATCAAAATAAATACCTTTCTCTTGAGAGTAGTCTTAAGTAACTGACCTCGCCTTATTTTTTACAACAATCCTATATTCATTCACCTTGTTTTGGTAATACATATTTTGCGCTTATGGTTAGATGATCTGCAAGCCTAGATGGGATAATTTATTAGCCTATGAACTAACTCTCACAGATGGTTCCTCTCAAATTAGTTGAGCTCTTCTTACATAGTAATCACTCATTTTTCATCTTACAAAACATCCTCAACCTTTTTTGGCTCAATTTGAGACAAGAATATCATAAATTCATATGTGTTCCTTATGATGCCCTTGTCCTTACACTTTGGGTTGGATCACCAATATTCTCACCTCTTTTAGCTTCATTTTTTACTCTTAGAAATCATATCTCTCTTTGCACTTCTTGAGGTTACATAATGGTTTCATCTTGTTGTTTTACCTTAATTTGTGATTCTTCTTCCTTTAGTGAAATTCTTTTTATGGCTTTACCCTAAAATGATGTTGGCAAATCATGCTTACAAAACACGATTGTAGCCATTTCTATCAATTTTCTATTTCTTTTCTCATTAACTCTATTTTTTTGTCATGCTTATCATAAAATGCTTCAAAATCTAAAATTTCAAATTCTTTTTCATGATCACTTTTAATGCATGTAACTACATAGCCTACTTGGTTATGCAATATTCTACTGAATGGAGTAATGTTTTGAAAGCTTTGCTCTTATATACAAGTAGTAAAACCCAAATATATCTTGAAAAATCATCTACAATTACAAAACAATAGTGCTTTCCACCTAACCTTTTAAGTTAAAATGGTCCACACAAATCCATATGCAATAGTTATGAAGGTTTTATTGTGGAAACACAATATTTGCTTTTAAAACATATTTTAGTTTTTTTTTTTCCAAAAGCACATACATTATAAATTTGATCCTTTTTTAAAATCAATTTTGATAAACCTTTAGTCAAATCTCTTTTTGAAAGCTTCTCTAAAACATCAACATTTGTATGTCATAATCTTCTATGCCATAACCACATGTCTTCTTCCTTAGTTGACATGAGGTGCAATTCTTCTGATGTAATGTCAGGCAATCTATAATGTAAATATTTGAATGCCTATGACCTATGAATATAATGACATTTATTCTAATATCAATAATTTCACAACATAAAGCATAAAAGCATACTCTGAAGTCCTTATCACATAGTTGACTTATACTAAGTAAATTATGTTTAAGACCTTAAACAAACAATACATTATTAATAGATAAGGGAGAATTACTTATAGTGTCGATGTCAATTTCCTTACCTTTGGAGTTGTCCCTAAAGTTGACATTTCCTCTATCCTTGGCCTTCAAAGTGGTAAAAAGGTACTTCTTTTTAGTCATATGCCTTGAACAACCACTATCCAAGTACCATATGTTTGACCTCTTGATCCTTGCATTAGGACAAACCTATACAAAGATATATTTTCAGTCTTCTTGAGTACCCAAATAGTTTTGGTTCCAAGTTGGTTAGTCTTGATAATCTCTTTAGGAACCCAAACCTTTTTAACTCTAAAAGGTTTGATTCCCTTAATAGCGTGCCCAATATAAGAGCAAAATTTACATTTCGTATTTAGTGCATTAGGCTTCTTTAATGACTTATTTGTGTTGGTAAAGGGGTTACCTTGTTATAACTTAAACTTTCTTTATGTAGACACTTCTTTGAGATGCTAACATCTCATCTAACTTTTTAGTTTCAATTCTGAACTTTTCTAATATCCTATTTGAATTAGTTACTTTACCTTTTAATTCATATTTTCTTCTCTTAAGGTCTCTAATTCATTTGCAATTTCATCTTTATCAAGTGTTATAGTCTTTAATTCTATTTTAACTTTTTCATGCTTACATGTAACTTTCTTTAACTTAATTTTTATGTGTTATATATTCTTCTTTAGCATCTTATTCCTAAAGCTAACATTTTTAAATTCCATTACAAGAGAATCAAATGCATTTTGTAACTTATCATAAGAAAAAGGATTTTGATCACATGCCTTATTTTCGATGTCACTCTTGGCTATGAAGTATTTACTGGCTTTTTCTTCTTCTTGCTCACTCTTTTTACTTGTTATCACTACCACTGCAAGTGGCAACAAGCATTTTATTCTTGAATCTCTTCTCCTTTTCCTTCTTCTTTTTCCTTAAAAGAAGACAATCTTGCCTAATATGACTAGGTTTCTTA
This sequence comes from Anacardium occidentale, assembly GCA_026122585.1. Classification (NCBI taxonomy): domain Eukaryota; kingdom Viridiplantae; phylum Streptophyta; class Magnoliopsida; order Sapindales; family Anacardiaceae; genus Anacardium; species Anacardium occidentale. Next base: position 214,044 of record JAJEJH010000460.1, read on the forward strand.
CATTCATAACAAATGACTTCGTTGTCATTTTCTTTCCTTCCCTTAAGCCTATATATACCTTTACCTTTAGCTCTCTTGTTCCTTAATAGAAACTTACTAAATCTATTTCCCAACAAACTCATGTTCTTATCATCTATTAAAGACTCATCCTCATTCTCAATGGTAACTTTTAAAACAATGCCTTTTTGTTCTTACTCTCATCTTTTTTCAAATTTCTCTTCATTTCATATACCAAGAGGTTTCCAATTTTCTATTTATCCTTACCAAATCCTTTGACTATTCGATTGTCATTACCTTTATAGTCTATGACATCGGTAATGATCTAAGAACCTTTTTCACTAACTTTACAATCTCAAATTCTTGCCAAGACCATTCAAATCATTTACCAAATTAGAGAATCTTTTATACATGTCTATGATGATTTCTTTGGACTTTATCTCAAGAAGTTCATATTCTCTAAGGAGGAGCTCGATCTTTGATTCTTTGACTTGGTTAGTTCTTCCATGAGTGGTTTAAAGAATAGTTTACACCTTTTTAGTTGATTTACTAACTGAAACCTGATTGAATTCGGTAAAATTTAGAGCACAAAACAAAATTTTAATTGCTTTAGCATTTAAGCTTAGAAACTTTTCATTCTCATCATTAAAATCATATTCATTTTTAGGCTCTTGTGTCTTAAGGTCCTTAGCTACCAAATCATTATGTTATATGATTTTCCATAACCTGTAATCTATGGACCTAATGTGTAACCTCATCCTAATATTACATTGATTGTAATTTACACCACAAAATAGGGGAGGCTTAATGGTGTATTGTCTTTTACCAAAAATGGATGAGAAAGTACTAGCCATTTCTAAAAGACCTTTTAACCCAAAAATTGTTAGATTTTGGAAAACTAGCGCCCAAGCTTTGATATTTGGCTAAAATAATCCTAAAAGGGGTGAATAAAATTTTAAAAAAATTAGTATTGAAGGACAATTCTAACTGTGAAAACAATGAAATACAATTAAATATACAAATTGTAATCAAATATGATTATGTAAACAACCAATTGAACAATTAAGCAAACACAATCATAAATAATTAAAGCAATATAACATAGTAAGAAAAAGAGAATATTCAGCTAATTTATAATGCTTTTGGAGCTTTGATCATATTTCACTATCTTTATGACAAAGATTACAAATTGTTTATTTAGGGTTATGCCTTTTACAGTAGTTGATATATGAGATTTTACCTACAAGTTTGAAAGAATGAGTTTCAAGTGTTTTTATGCCTCTACCAAATTGATACACATCTTAAGAACAAATAATTTTTTCAAGGAATGACAAAATAAGCTTAAAGGGAAAGTAGAGAAAATAAAAAGCAAGAATGAAAGCTTTGTAGCAAATAAGCTCTCTAGCCCTATAATCTTCAAATCAAATCCTTTATATATATTTTTAATGGCTTGAAATGACTAGATCTATTGATACTTGAGAAAAATTACTCTATAATAAATTTACTTAAAAGCATTGTTATGTGCCTTGGGTGCATAATTGTGCTTCCTTCATTTATTACCTCGAACAGACTTCCAATAGCTGAATTCAGCTACCCCATCAAGCCATGCATAGTCATGTCTCTTTATAATTTTAAGTCTTAAGGTCTACATACTTAGTAACATGAGAGCCCACATAAACAAATTTTTTTCTATGCATGGGTTTGTGTCTTGAATACATGGTTGTGCTTCAAAAGTTGTTGACCCAACATGATAGACTAACATAGGATCAATGGCAGTGTATCGCTTCATCTTCATTAACACATGGGTGTGTGTTCTTTATGAGCACAGTCGTGCGTTTGCTGAATTGTTGACTTCGCAATCTTTGACTTCACACAACATGATGACATAACTAAACTACTTGTGTCGTTCAATCCTTTGTGTATAACAGGATCGTGTGCATCAAGCACATGGTTGTGTGTAACATTAATCTTCACAAACACAGGCGTGCCTCAACATTGCATGGACATATGATACCAATTTCATAAAATCTCGAAATCACAAACCTTAGCAGTGTCTTAGTAAATATGAGTGTCGAACAACTAAACATGGTCGTGCGTCTACAATACATGGTTATGTGTCTAGGAATTCTTGCAAAACAAATAACTTGCATATATTTGGTCATGAGATAAATTCATGAAAAGGTGAATTAGTTATTTTATGATTTTAATATATTTTAGTTATAATCAAAATAACAAGGGTCCAATAGATTCTATATTGAATAAGTAATCAATATTTTAATCAAATGAGATTTATTAATTTTTTTAGTTCAAATATTTATTTATTTGATAATAATATGTTATTAAAGCTATGGAGAAAATAATGCACAATGAAATGAATGTGAATTTAAAAGCATAACTCTAATTAAAAGCACAATTGAGATAATGATAACTAAGATTAAATTTAAACTAAGCAAGTTTAAATTTGAATAAATTTGAGTTCAATTTATTTGAGGGGAGTCAAACCAATTTGAACTTAATTAATTTGGGAGAAGTCGAGCTTTAATTTGATTCACGTTCGACTATAGTCTAAAGTGAGTTAGAGCTCAATTTGATATTGTAACTAAACAAAAAACTACTAAAATAATATTATTTTGTTATATATTATTCAAAATAATTTCATTTTAATCGATTCAAATTAATTTTTTCAGACTCATAAGCTTGACAAACGAAATACATCTTAAACTCAAGATAAAAGATATTAAACTATTAGATTCAAATTCAAACTTGTCTAAGTCAAACTCATTTCAGATTTCATTTAAATCAAGTTTTTTTTTTTTTTTTAGCTTAAACTAGTTTAGCTTGAAGCTATTTCTAATAATGATTTTATTTTAAAGACGTAAAACCCTCTTGAAAAAAGCCCAAGTTTTAGTAAGCCTCAAATCTTAAGTATGTTGACCATATGTACGATGAATTCAACAAATGATTTATAGTTTTATTCGTTTGAATATAAGAAATTAATCTTTTGCTGAAATATAAAAGAAAAAGACACTCTCTTCATAAAATTATTATTTAAATTCAATAAAATATTAAATCGACATATTGGGCGGCAGGTTCAACGATCGGAAAAACCTGTCCCCTTCAGCTTTCGATGTTAAATCCTTGGCCTGCAGGTTCTGTTTGACCAGGTTATAAATTATAATTAATATATCCAAATATCGGAAAACCTGAACCTTATCTGAATATATATAATATATGTAATCTACAAGAAAATTAATTTGTAATGTGTCGAGCAATGTTAGGATTTATCGCATCAAGCTGACTCATTCTATGAAATTCCGGTCAAAACAGAACATCTTAAACTATGGAAACCAGATATACCGGGACCACCTTCTCAATTTGATAGTTCTATTCATGCGTCTATGTTAATGGATTCATTTCTGAGTTTGGTTTTCTCCTCAAGGTTTGGGAAAAGTAACAAATGCACCCCAAAAGTTGATTATTTTGAAAATAAATATACAATCTATTCATTTTTCAATTTTTATTCTAACTATATAAAATAGAATAGATTTACCCGTTTGTGTTATTAAATTATATTTATATCATATTAATTCAGGTTCAGATCAAAAACCGCCAATCATTATTCAGTCCGAATTGAAATTATATCAAAATTGTTTTACCTTACCCAACTTGAATTATGTTGGGATTGATATGATTCAATTTGAATTGATCCGAAATGTTTATTGTTTTCACTCTCTTAAGTGTTTTTAGCATTTTGATTTATTCACCAAATTACTACAAGATACTATTAACAAAACATACAACATAATATTTTGTTTTGTTCACAAATAACCTAAAAAATTATATACCAAGGCATTTAAAACATGGAGATAATTTTAAAAATCAAATCTTGTTCTCACTACCAAATAAAAATAATTTTTAAATAAAAATCAAAATTAATCAAAGTAATTACATCTATATGGAGATAAAATTATATATGTAATTATAAGGATTTCAATTGCTATTAATACTTATCCTTCAACAATTTTTTAATTTACTCTAAAATTTTTTATTATAATAGCATTTGTCTAAATATTTGAATTAGTTTGTATTACTTTCGTGTCAACACTAATACTATCCAATTTAGTTTTAAGTTCTATCAGATTTACCTAAATTAAGTTTTAAATAAAAAACACTCAATTCTGACTTTATTTATTTTTGTGTCATGTCTAGTTAATGGATTATATTGAACATTATCTACATTAAAATAAAAGAAAAATAAACTGAAAAAATCTGAAATTTTGTTTCCAAAAGATTCATTTAGTTTTTTAATTTTATTTCCATGTGTAAAATCAAACCATAATTTAATATTCATACATTTATTTAATAATAATATCATATAAAGCTCGTTAATAAAAATTATTTTTTACATATTTCAAATATAAATTAAAAAACTGAAAAATATATGAGTAGAAAGTAGCATTTTGTAAAGAAGTAACAGCTTTGGACATTTATGTTTATATTGAAAATTATTGGGTATGTTGACTTTTCTTTAAACCTTGATTCTGACTTCGGCAATGCATATTGTTTATATATATATATATTACTATGAATTATTCAAATCAGACAGCGGCACGCACGCGGATTTGGAATTTAACTCTGTTAAATTTTACGTAGTTTACATGTTAACATCAAAATCGATTAAAATAAATAAGACTGAAAGCCAGAAAAAATTCAGCTTGCTTCGGTCACTCGTTTATTAATTGTGGTTGACCAGGATTGATCGTAAAATAAGAATTGGACTAAAAACAACTTGCCTGGGCTTTGAATAGACTTGGTCAATTTAATTATATAGTAATCATATTGAAAGATCTATATTCAACAACTGAGATTTCGAAAATTTATTAACTGGCTTGCTTCCACCAACCTTCCGATTCAGCTATATAAGTATTTTTCAATTTCTTTCAAGCAAAACCAAGCACAAGTTTTAACTTCTGAATTGCCTCTCTTCGTATTCTTATAGCAATGTCGGCCTTATTTTCTTCCCATTACCAGCCATCACTGTCTGCGGAAATAATTGCAAACAATGAAGATCTTTTAACTGAGATACTCGTTTGCCTCCCAGTCAAATCATTACTCGATTTCAAATCCGTGTCCAAGAACTGGCTGTCCATTATCACCAGTCCCAACTTCTCCCTCCGTCTCAGCCGTCTCCCCAAACCCATCACTGGCCTCCTTATGCCGCGCAACAACAGTCAAGAATATAGTTTCATCAATCTTGGTTCTAATTCTTCTCGCGCCCCCTTTAAATATCTCACGTTCGGAAATGTCCCATCACGGATTCACATCAAACAATCCTGCAATGGTTTGTTATTGTGCAGTTCTTTGCAAGAAAATGCACGCCGCCCCGACTACTTTGTGTACAACCCCACCACAAACAAACACACAATGCTTCCTCCTATCCCTAATGATAACGGGGCACTGTTTCGTGATGTTGTCTTAGCATTTGATCCTTCAAAGTCACCTTATTACAAAGTGGTTTGTGTGAAAGATTGTTTTAATTCTGAAAATTCATGTCAGATAGAGATTTACTCATCCGAAACCAGGACTTGGAGAGTATGCAGTTCTTCTTTCAATTATCCGAATAGTCCATTTTACATGGAGGGCGTTTTCTGGAACAATGCTATTTACTGGTGCAAATCTTGGAGTCCATCTATATACTTTGACTCTGATAAAGAGGAAGTCCGAGAAATACCAATGCCTCCAAGTGTTAGCGAATTGGGCGAAAAGTGGAGTTGGTATTTAGGAGCGTCTCGAGGCCATTTGCACCTTATTGAAATTTATAGCCCTTTCAATACTATATTCAATATCTATGAGATGGAGAAAAGAGAAGATTGCTGCCGGTGGATCGTGAAGTATCAGGTTGATCTTAGTCAAATAGTAACATCATATCCTGAGATGATTAAGAACTTCCAGACTGACTTGCATTACTATCTATTTTCAACATTATGTGTTGTAAGGGAAGAAGAAGATGAGGATTCGTATTTGGTGGTGCATGTACCTGGAAAGGTAATACGTTACAATTTCAAGGACAAGAGTTTCAAGAAGATCCATGACTTTGCTTCAAGTGATGCTGAACATCAAGGTGGAAGTGAAAATGGAAATGGAAATGGACAAGTGACCGATTTTGATTTTGTAGGTACTGGTGCGTTTCAATACCAAGAAAGTCTTGCCTCCGTTTGATGATTAATTTTCAATATAGGCTTTTTTCATTCTTTTCATCTTTTGATCTCAGCAAGTGTATGTTTATTATAAGATGTATAATTAATATGAATTACTTCATTCAATTTGAATTATCACAATTCATTTCTTCTTGTTAAACATTTCATAGTTAGTTAAATAGATTGCTTCTTGTCATGCAAGTCAGTTTTACCGTTCATATAAATTCAATTACAGTAAACCAGATTGGTCTAAATATTGCTTCTTTTCGTGGCATGCATGTTATAATTGACCAGGTTCTTTTATATTTTAATAACAGAAGAGGTTTTGCTCTAAAAACTTGTTTAATTGCCTTGTGTTTTATGCCAGCTAACTACACTGAAGAAAAATTAAGCAGGTTTACCAATAGAATTTTCGTGGGACCTGTTTGCTATTTGCTTTCGGATTAAGATGGATTATGTTAGGAGACAACGTATTGAACGACTTTGTACTGCTGTTGGGGTTCAGGATAAGAACCCTATAGATTAGAATATTTCGTCAGTGTTGTGAAACTAAGGTGCACGCAATTGATGATGCCTTGCAACTAAATATTTAATCAAGAAGACGTGTGAATTTTAAAGAATAATACCAAATATACATGTTCTTTGAAGTAAATGGATGAATGCAGGTAAAATATCAACCCAATAAATGGTAAGGGATGTTTGGTTTGAGATATTATCACTATAAAAAAAACCATTCATTGTATCGGGCGCAATCCAATGCTAATCGGTCTTAGTATCGAATTTTTGACCGATATCAAAAAGAGCGATAGTAACTAAATTAGCATCGAAAAATGAATTTGGTATAATTTAGTTTTGGATCAATGTTAGCCATCTAAGTAGATTCAAAGTATGTTCAATGCTAATTCAAGACTAAATCAAAAACTTTATCTGATACTAATATGATAAAAAGGGTATTAAACTTTAAGTAGGCTTAATTGACCAACATTTTTAAATAAGGGTCAAATAATCTTTTTTACAAAGAATTAGAAGTTAGAATGAGGATTAAAATAAAGACATAAAATAATTTATATGTTTGATAAGATTATTTTGGTAAATTATAAAGAGGATGTAAATGTTATTTCTGTAAAAGATGAAGCGTAAAATGGTAATTTTAGTAAAAGAATTATTTTTTTTATATTTGAAAGGCACACCAACATTATCTTTTTCTTTTACCCTTAATAGTTAATTAAAATTACAAGAATGACTTATGGTTGTATTGAAATTAAGAAATGAAGGCAAGGGCAATTTGGTCATCTAGAAATATGCATAAATTGGTCTATCTTCTTCCTCCCGGAGCCAAATTCTCACTCTCTTATTCTCACCATTCTTGCTTCATTTTGAGGTCAAGTCAAGGCAATCCAAAAGTTTGCAAGAGATTTTTCAGAGAAAAATAGAAAACAATGAAGAATAACATTAATGCCTGTCAAGATCGAAGTATGATAAAATTGATTAGATATTTTGTATATTACAATTATGTTAATGATAATTCTAATTTTTCTTCAACAATTGTTATGTTTTAGAGATGTAATGGAGAAAATAGACAGACTCATGCTATTTAAATAATGCTACATACTAGAGGCATGAAAAGCATTGCACAATTGATAGATGAAATAGTAACTTGATTTGGCTTTAATAAATGAATGATATATGTAATATATGTAAGCAGTACGAGTCATGTATATTGTTCATTGTGATGAACAGACATTGAGTGGAAAGCAGCCGTCACAAGCCAAAGTATTTATAGCAATCCATCGAAGCCATAAATATAGGAAATCAATTGATCAGGACTTTGTGTAAGCAATAGTAGGTTTATTTTGTGTAACTTGATCTGTGTTTATGACTAATGAAATGCAATTAATAAAACATTATGTTTATGATTGAGTTTAGGAACTGAACTATGAGAAGATTAATGAATTACAGAGTTTTATTTAAGAATCGAATGCGAGTTTTATTGAGATGGAGAATAATGCTTATGCTTAGGTAATAAAACCAAAAATACATGGTTAGGTGCGTGAATTGGGATTATGTCCCATACCTAGCATGTATATGGCTTCAACATCATCATCTTATCACTCAAGAGGTCATTAGGGTGTGGCCAATGACAATACACAAAAAATAAGAGATCAACTAAGAATACTATAGAAAGATTATAGTAATGATATGAATGTAGTTAGGTTTTAGTTGTCTAAGATTTATTCGTCTCCAAGTATACCACCATCTGAAGATGATTAGGGACCTAGTGGAAAGGTAACGTATATAGGATATTAGGATATTTTATATAATAATATTTTTTCTTGTAAAGTAAATAATTAAGAATTAATATATATGTTTTGTCTGATTATGCTTTTGATAGGTATCCTATCCATCAAGTAGCCATTACACTTTAGATAAAAATCAATAACTTTATATTTGTCAATATATACGATCATTTTAAATATTTGTCTCTGTTTGAAATGCTTATTGTTGAAATCCAGCTGATTTGAGGGTTGGTTTATATGTATTTATGAAATATTAAAATTATTTTATAGCAAAATATTAGATTGTTGAATTGGTTTATAGATCTTGAACACAGAGTATGGTTTATAAAATTATATTGATGGATACAAGACATGTTATAGAATGGTTGGACTCAATGAAGTCTAATTAAAGTGTTTGAGATTAGTTATTGAAATGTAACATAGTTCAATTTTGCATGATATTAGTCACAATTTATAATATAGTTTTGGGCTACTTTAATGAGTATATAGTGGTTTCAAAATAAAATATCAAATATGGTTGAAATGAAATTAGGTATGTCATGAATTCCTAATACAGTTAAGCATGCCAAATTGATGTAGCAAATACTGTTGAATGTTATCTATTCAAGTATCATTTTGAGTTAAGCATTTAAACATGTGTAGTCGAATTGATCTAGCAAACTTGAAAGTGCAATTGTCAGTATATATTTATGCACTTCTTCTAAGTCATGTTTAAAATATTTTTACTATGAGATTGAATATTGATGTGGGTTCCTTATTATACTTGACTTTGTTAGGTATAAATTGTTTATTATTTCGTGTTTCATTCTTCTCATATCTTTAATTTTTCTTTTAGATAAGAATGCCAGAATTTTGGCTCGAGTTATCTGTAAGACCCGCCACCATGAGTACCCCTGCTGCTGAATAATATTCTTCTTTTATTAATAAACTGGGAATTGGGTACACGCGACGGGAATCCAACGAAAATAAAATCCTACTGCTATTTACATTGCATACAAGCGGAAGCTGAATCTGAAACTGAAACATACGATGGGCCCAAATTGGCCTTTTTTTCATAAATATATATATATACAATTGTTCTGTACATCTGATTACATCTGAAAATATACATTTACAAAATGTACAATACATACAAAGCCCAACAGGCCAAAAACTGAGAATACATATACATGCTGAACGGTGTGTGTGGGGTTCTCCTCTCCCAAGCCTCAGTCCATCCGCTCCTCACTAACAACACACTGATCTGAAAAAAGAAAGAAGAAGGAAGAGGATGAGTGATAAAGATCACCCAGTAAGCATTCCTTACTTCCCTTACCCAAGCAAGCAACAAGAAAACACACATACCTGGCCTCGACCCAACTCATACATCTAGTCGCTTACTGGCGCTGAAACTAATTACTGGATTATCTGTTTATTAATTTATCATGTCATGATGTGTATGTCATGTCATACTGAATTGAAAATATCTGATAATGATACATGCAATTTGAATATCTCTATATGTACCCGAAGGTACCTGCTATGCTGATTAGGCTGATGAACACAGGAATTCGACATCCTGGTCATGTGAATTGAACAGTCTAGCTACTAGCTAGAAAGTTAAAAATGTAATGATGTTGGACAATCTGACTGGTGTCAGAAAGCTGAATCCCACAGATGCCCCCTCGAGTTCACTCAAAACTATAACCCATACATTGGGTTCTGAATGCTGAAACCTACTGAATTCAGATCTCTTGATCCTCTCTCAGACTACATGACATGTTATGGTATGCTCATGCAGCATTATTAACTGAATTTTGGCTTATCTGATGATTATTAAACTTTGAAAGGATTACCAAATCCTTTTATTTTATTTTCTCTGAATTCTGGAAAATTTCTGCTGCTGCACGGGTGTGTGGGCAAGGCACACGATCGTGCATGACACACACACAGGTGTGCATGGCAAAGGCACACGGGTGTGTGACCAGACGCACAGGGTCGTGCACTGGCCGTGTATCCAATCGTGCGCACTTCTGGAATTTCTAGTCATTTCATGCAATAAAGCTGGCACATGGTCGTGCCCCTCAGGACACACGGGAGTGCGTCTACATCTCTGGCTGTGCACACGGGCGTGGCATTACAGAAACCAAGGCACACAAGCATGCTCTTGCGGATGCACGGGTGTGTGTCTAGTTCTGCACAAACAACACTCACTTGGGAATGTATAAAACCAATCCAAAACACAACCAATTCACAATCAAACTCAAATTAACTTCTAACATGCATCAATGACACTTCTATAAGCATGCAAATCACTTCAATTTCATCATTCATCATTCCCAGCACATTCCACAGTTAAAATCAAGCATTTATCTCACTAACACACACAAAAGCAAAGCAAGCATGTATCCTAAGTGGAAATCATCATCCAAGGCCTCATATCATCATCATGAAAACATATAAACATAAAACAACATGTTGGAAATAGAAACACACATTTTCAACATCATCAAACATTAAAGCAAACTGGGAACGTATGGAAGAAGTAAGAAACACTTACCTCTTGACATGGCTGCTGAAAATTTATCCCAAGCTAATCTCTGGTCTCTTTAGCTGGATTGGGAGCTGCTGGAAGCTGGATTTCACGTCTAGGGCTGGGAGGTGCTAAAATAAGAGAAGAAGATACTGAAATTGAAAGCTGGGTGAGAAATGAAAGCTTAATCTCCCGTCTCTCTCTTGTCTACCCACCTACACGAGCGTGCAGGGCGCAGTGCACGGGAGTGCACCAAGGGAAAATGAATATAATTCATTTTCCACACTTCGTATGATTAAAACCTCCTTAAAGGAATCATACGAAGGCCACACAGCTCTGGAAAACTTACTAACTCACTTCTAACTCTTCTAGACACCCCAATTTATCCCTGAATTTCATTTCTAACCCTAAAACTCTACCCCTAAGGGTTTTTCTAATCTGGGATGTTACATTCCTCCCCCCTTAAAAAAATTCTGACCCCAGAATTTACCTGAATAACTCTGGGAACTTATCCCTGATCTCAGACTTTACCTCCCAAATGGCTTTTTCCACTAAATCTGTTGAATTCTCATCTGATTATCTCGAAGCTTGCTATTGACTTCACAAACTTCCCTACTTTTGGGAGACAATCTTAAGATCTCTTCTAAAACTATCCTTTTGAAACCCTTGTCTTTCTCACTGCTGATCTTGCAATAAGGCTTTACTTCTCATTCATTTGGCTTTCGTTGCGCACTCTGATTCACTTACCTTGAACTCTATTTCTCCAGCCTTGAAACAATCATTTCCTGGCTAAAGTTAGACATCTTTTTCTTTCTCTAAGCATCTGTTTCCGTTCCATACTTACCCAGGGAATCATTGCCTATGATCAGATTTAATATCTCTGTCTCTTTCACTGTTGTAGTCTTGACGTGGCCATATACCTCAAGCACTAATCAAATCTTCCTTGCTTTTATCTTAATAGCTCTCTGATCATTCTTCATTATGTCATCTTCTGTCATTGGAGCACAGGTATTACAATCTATAATCTGCTATGCCGGGGAAAACTCAAATCTCTCTGCTACTCTCCTACATAAAAATCTAAGTGGCATCATGAGGGAAAACTTGCCCCCAAATCTTCTCAAATGAAATCTGCTCTTTCTCTCTGAGAAACTGAACTTTGGTGGGACCTTTCTTCCTTTTTTTCTTTCTGAGCACTCTGAAACTCTATCTTGATTGACTGCAACTAGACCAAATATCATGATCAGTCAGACACACCTTTTTAATTGTCTCCTGTTACTTCTAGCATATACTTAACAGAAGTCTCTCTCTGAGTCTTCTCTACTTTTCTGACTAACTGCATTTCTTCCTTTTTATCTTTTTTTCTTGAATTAGTTCATTATCTTGATCTTTATATTTGTTTCTCCCTTTCTGTAGCGTTCAAAACATGCTGATCTTCTAAAATTCTCTCTGATATCAAATCTTTCTCTTATGATCTCGGGTAAACACTGATCCTCTAAACTCTATCTCTGATCTCTAAAGGTCATCAAACTAGTTTTGGGGTACCCACCCCTAACGGTAGCTATAAATCTCTTTTCACCAGTTACCACAAGCTTCTCGCGAATTATTATGTTGGTACTACCTTTACCTTGATCTCTTTTGTTAGACTTCTAAACTTACTGGAATTAGGGCCACTGAAGGTCTGACAACCAAGCAGGGGAGGGAATCTCTTTAAGTTTGACATTCACGATCTATACTTCTGAACTTTGTCAACTCACCACATAACCCTCATTTGACACCTTTACAAAGATACTCCTACTGGTCACACTAGGGTTAACCCCTAATCTGTCCACTACACCTCTAACTATAAAGTTGTGTGTGGCTCCGCAGTCAACAAGAACAGAGAAAAGAGTATCATAAATAAACAACTGACCAGTCACTGCATGGGGAATGACCTCTGCCTACTCCTAGCGGACATCATAAACTCTGGCTCTGCCTCTGCTAACTCCTGAAGGACCAACACCTCCTCCAAGTGCTCCACCATTGGATCTGAGAATGTCTGCTCCACCTCTTTCAATACCAACTCCGCCTCTGGGTGGATCTTCTCTACCTCTGAACTGACTGACACCACCTCTATTGGGCCCAACACTAGCTCCACCTCTAGCTGGGCACTCTGCAATCTTGTGCCCTAACTGACGACACCCGTAATACACTATCTGGCCGGCCAAACACTCCCCTGAATGTCACCTGTGACATCTGGGACACTGTAGCAGCTAGAGTGTAAGTCTCTGTCTCTGAAATTCTCTGACTGACCTCTCGGCTGACATAGGTCCCTTGCTTCTGTCTCTATCCTCTGTCCTCTGCTTTTTGTCAAGCTCTCTGGTCATAGCACCCATCCTCTGAAGACCAGCCTCTGATTTGAGCGCTCTCCCTAAGGCATCACTGAATCTCTAGGGAGGATCTGCTCCAACCATCACATCCTTAGCTATGGCAGAGTATAAGCCATGGATGACTTTCTGTACTCTATCCATCTTGATCCCTGCCAAACTAAGGACGAACCTTACCAAGGCATTAAACTTGGTCGCATACTCCTTAACCGAACTCGGCCCCTGAGTCAGATCAATAAACTCCTAGGCCTTGACATAGAGCATCTCCGTGCTCCTGTACTCTGCATCGAACAACTGTCTGAACTATGTCCATGTAAGTTATTCCTCATTGATGGTAGCCTTGGCTAGACCCCACCAAATCTTGGCATCCCTTCTCAAAAGGAACACCGCATATCTCACTTTCTCTCACTCTGACAATGTGAAAAGACCTATCACACTCTCCACTGATTCTACCCATTTCTCTGCCACTGATGGATCTCTGGACCCACTGAATTTCAAAGGCTGAAAAGACTCTGGCAGATGGTAGATTGGATGTAGTCTATCTGATGAACTTGTGCCAACTATCTCTATACTCATACCCTGACTGTAATTTGTATACCCAGTTAGAAACTGATATCTCTCTCTGACTAATTGAGGCTGAGAATAATACTGTGGCTGAAATTATGGCTGAGACTGATATTGAGGCTGAGAATGTCTTCTTCTTGGAATCTGATGGCTCTCATGCTGGGGAGGAGTAAATCTGGTTGGTTCTTGAATATTACCCACACCAGCCTACTGTAAACTTTCTCTGACTATCTCTCCAATCATTTCCCTTAACTGTTCTGGCCTCATAGACACATGGGAGGTACTCCGAGATCGCCGTCTATCACTAACACTTATAGGACGGGCGGGTGAACTACTGTTAGCTTCATCTATATATCTAGGGGTATACTCTTCTCTATCTATAACATTACCAATAAACAAGGGGGTTAGAAACTCAAATCACATCAAAGCTGAAAATAATACCTGACTGTGCTGTGAGGAGGGTTTAGACGATGGCTGCGAATGAGAGAAAACAGACTCAACACACTTATAACCTTAAACATCTACTGAAATGGCTTAGAGAACTGCTTTGATACCAATAATGTAAGACCCGCCGCCACGAGTACCTTTGCTACTGAATAATATTCTTCTTTTATTAATAAACTGGGAATTGGGTACATGCGACGAGAATCCTACGAAAATAAAATCTTACTACTATTTATATTGCATACAAGCGGAAGCTAAATCTGAAACTGAAACATACGATGGGCTCAAACTGGCTTTTTTTCAAAAATATATATATACAACTGTTCTGTACATCTGATTACATCTAAAAATATACATTTACAAAATGTACAATACATACAAAGCCTAACAGGCCAAAAACTGAGAATATATATACATGTTGAACGGTGTGTGTGGGGTTCTCCTCTCGTAAGCCTCAGTCCATCCGCTCCTCGCCAACAACACACTGATCTGAAAAAGGAAGAAAGAAGGAAATGGATGAGTGATAAAGATCACCCAGTAAGCATTCCTTACTTCCCTCACCCAAGCAAGCAACAAGGAAACACACATACCTTACCTCGGCCCTATTCATACATCTAGTCGCTTGCTAGCACTGAAACTGATTATTGGATTATCTGTTTATTAATTTATCATGCCATGATGTGTATGTCATATCATGCTGAACTGAAAATATCTGATAATGATGCATGTCATCTGAATATCTCTATATGTACCCAAAGGTACCTGTTGTGCTGATCAGACTGATGAACACAGAGATTCGACATCCTGGTCATGTGGGCTAAACAGTCTAGCTACTGGTTAGAAAGCTGAAAATGTAATGATGCTGGACAATCTGACTGGTGTCAGAAAGCTGAATCCCACATTGGGTTCTGAATGTTGAAACCTACTGAATTCGAAACCTTTGATCCTCTCTCAGACTATATGACATGCTATGGTATGCTCATGTAGCATTATTAACTGAATTCTAGCTTATCTGATGATTATTAAACTCTGGAATGGTTACCAAATCCTTTTATTTTATTTTCTTTGAATTTTAAGAAATTTCTGCTGCTACACGGGTGTGTGTGCATGACACACACACGGGCGTTCATGGCAAAGGCACACGTGCGTGTGCCCAGACGCACGGGGTCGTGCGCTAGCCTTGCAGCTAGTCGTGCACACTTCTGGAATTTGTAGCCATTTCATGCAATAAAGTTGGCACACGGTTGTGCCCTTCAGGACACATGGGCGTGCGTCTACATCTTTGGTCGTGCACACTTCGTGCACATGGGCGTATCATTGTAAAAACAAAAGCACACAGGTGTGCTCTTGCAGACGCACGGGCGTGTGTCTTGTTCTGCACAAACAACACTCACCTGGGAATGCAGAAAACCCATCCAAAACACAACCAATTCACAATCAAACTCAAATTAACTTCTAACATGCATCAATGACACTTCTATAAGCATGCAAATCACTTCAATTTCATCATTCATCATTCCTAGCACATTCCACCATTAAAATCAAGCATTTATCTCACTAACACACACACAAGCAAAGCAAGCATGTATCTTGGGTGGAAATCATCATCCAAGGCCTCATATCATCATCATGGAAACATACAAACATAACACAACATGCTGAAAATGGAAACACACATTTCCAACATCATCAAACATCAAAGCAAGCTGGGAACATACGGAAGAAATAAGAAACACTTACCTCTTGACATGGCTGCTGAAAATCTATCCCAAGGTAATCTCTGGTCTCTCTAGCTGGATTGGGAGCTGCTGGAAGCTAGATTTCACGTTTAGGGCTGGAAGCTACTGAAATAAGAGAAGAAGATGCTGAAATGGAAAGCTGGATGAGAAATGAAAACTTAATCTCCCGTCTCTCTCTTGTCTACCCACCTGCACGGGCGTGCAAGGCGCAGTTCACGGGAGTGCACCAAGGGAAAATGAATATAATTCATTTTCTGCGCTTCGCATGATTAAAACCTCCCTAAAAGAATCATACGAAGGCCACACCGCTCTGAAAAACTTACTAACTCACCCCTAACTCTTCTAGAAACCCCAATCTATCTCTGAATTTCATTTCTAACCCAAAAACTCTACCCCTAAGGGCTTTTCTAATCTAGGATGTTACATTATCCAATAAGCTTCAGCTTGTTTTCTGTTAACTTTCAACTTTATATATTTTTGTATTATGTTAATACTTTAATTGTATTATATTAGTACTTTAATTGTATGAAATATTTTATTAATATATTCTTGAATTGATTTAATGTGTATTTTCAAATGCATCATTAGATTGAACATTATTGAATTTTTTTTTGGTTTTACCTTAGTCCATTAATAAATAAATAAAAAATTGTATGAAATAAACTTTTGGCTTAAAAACGCTGCTATAAGCCATTAAAATTGTCGCAAAACAATGCCAGAATAAAGCTGCTAACAATTAAATAACAGCAAAAAAATGTGGGAATTCACAACAACCATCGCTATAAGTTCTAAAAAATGCCGCTAAATGTCACAAACAAATTCTTGTATTATACGTATAACTGTTGTTAAAGACATAAACAAACACCGCTATAAGCCCCAAAAAAAAAAAAAATACTATTAAAAGTCATATCACAAGTGAATACTTACATGCGAGGGCTGGTGGGAATAAGATTTGCTGGCAAGAACCAAGTTGCACTGACAATTTAATACACCAATAAATGTTAAACAAAACAGCCAGTAATTTTCTGACATATAGCGACTCAAGGTAACGAGTTTTGTGTTTTTTCAAAACTCCACTATAGGTCAAATTAAATGCTACTAAAAACCCCTTCTATTATAGTATTAAATCGAATTTGTCTTAAGCTAGAATACCCTTTGACACAAATTTAAATGTTATATTCTTTTTTACAAATCTAACCTTTTTGGATTACATTTCTCATCAACATGGCCTCATAAGATCACATGGATAAGATGTGAAAATATTCTTCAAGTTTTAAACAGCAAATTGCAAAGTAAAAGGTTTACTGTTTAATTATATAGTAAGACTTGTTCGCATATAATCCAATATTCCGGCTGCAAAAACAGAATTTGCTTAAAAATTTTGCTTGATTTCCAATTCTAGACCTTTTTTTTTTTTCTTTCTTTTCTATTTTCTCTGCTGAAAATGGAATAATTGGTTAGGGCTTCTCATAGTTGAAGACTGAGGGGGACAATTTGGTAAAGCACAGCAGAAAGTCAGAAACGATTGGGTTAGTAATGGGACAATATTGAAACTTGGCCGCCCACAACTCTGGGTTGGTAGATATTTAATTTTAAATAACGTAAGCAGAAGTTACTAAAATATGATTTCAAAGTTGATAAAAAATAAAAATAATTGTATTTCGTAAAACCATTTATTACATGAATTATCACTATGATAAAAAAGAATATTTAACAATATTTTTTATGATATTTAATAAAAAAATCACTGAAAATTATAGTAAATAAAAAAATTACTGACACTAAAAATATTTGGTGATATTTTAGTCATGGTATTCACATTAAAAGCTACTAAAAATCATGAGAAGTAAAAATAAAAATTAAATATGTATTATGGCATTTGTAATAATTAACGATATAATAATATTTAGTAACATATTTGTTACGATATTTTTATTAAAAAACCATAGAAAATTATGAAAAGTCAAAAATTTTCGAATTACCTGTTGCGTTTATACAAAATATTAGAGATGATTTTAATTTTGTGTCAAAATGATCATTTAGGGACAACATATTTAAGAACGATTTTAGGTTCATCCTAGAATGATCATTTCAGAGGACAAAACTTTAATTTTGTCCACCAAAACTTATTACTAATATTTTGGCACAATTTTACTTCTGTTTCGGAACAATTATTTTAGTGGACGAAATTTTAACTTTGTTAACCAACGTTTAGCACTCAATTTTAGGAACTAAATAGTTATAAATGATTTCAATTTCGTTTTAAAATAATAATTTTAGATGACAAAATCTGCTCATGCTTAGCACTCAACCTTAGAAATGATTTTAATTTTGTCCTAGAATGATCAATTTAAGAGCCTAAATGTTCATTTCGTCCACAGAAAATAAGCACTCGACTTTAGAAATGATTTTAGTTCGTTCTATAATGTTCATTTTAAGAGTCTAAATGTTAATTTTGTCTACAAAAATATTAGCACTCAATTTTAGGGCAAAATATTTTAGAGATAATTTCAATTTTGTCCCAAAATGATCCTTTGAGGGGATAAAATGTTAATTTTGTTCATCAAAGATTAGCACTCAATTTTAGAGATGAAATATTTAAGAACACTTTTAATTTTGTCCAATATAATCACTTTATGAATAAAATTTTAATTTTATACCTTAGACTTGAAAACTCAATTTTAAAGACAAAATATTTAATAGATGGATTCTATTATATCTAGACAACAAAATTTGCACCTATACATTTTTGATTGTGTGACAAAAGTTTTTCTATTCAACTGAAGAAAATTTGGAAAAATTGGTAGGGATGGAGACATTACTTTGACTTCAATTTTTTTAGATGGAACATATAAAATATTATTAAATATTTCTTATAATTTTTTTTATAATTCAATGAGAGAGGTTTTGTAATTTTGTGTTAAATATTTAATATTTATTTTGCCTCAAATCTAAACTTATGATATTTTTATAAAAATATTGTTCATTTGTCTTTTATCAATTTATATATAACTAAATAGATTTTTATTGAGAAAAATAGTTTTAATATTTAATTTTTTATTTGAATTATAAATTTATTATTCAAAATTCAAACTTACAAGTGTTTTTTTTAATATCCCCGATTTTCATTGTATGTCTCTTTGCATAAAAATTTTATCTTCTATAAATAAATATTTGTTCGAGGATAAATTGGTTATTACATATTTTAGTTGATATATTAAAATGTTGGTCAACCTTAAGTGTTTGATATCATCATATTAAATAAATTTAATCAATATAAATATTAAATAGTGAATAAAATGAAGACAAATATTAGACATTGAATATTAAATAAATTTAGTCAAATGTTAGTCAGTATTAAATATTGAATCAAGAAAAATAACACAAACAATAAATGTAATTTTTACTATTTTTGTCGTGTGACCCCATAATGAACACTTCTCCTCTCCTCCACTTCTCTTATCTCAACATCTTTGCCTCGCATCTCTAGCAAGATGAACCCCCTTTCTCATAGGTTTGGCCTTGGCTATTCCAATTTTTGGTAGTTCAATTTGTAACACATACATGGGTAAGTATAAAGGGTAAACTAGTTGATTTTTTGATATTTATAGTTTTTTTCAATTTGTGGCTTTAAGTATTAAAGTTTATATTTTTAAACTGATGAATGATAGTGCATACTTGATCATCTAATGTCATGTCAGATTAAGAGGAAATTGTGTTCCATCGCTTCAATCAATAAGCGCACTATCGTCTATGCTCAGGATCCATACTTGTGCATTTGTGCCTAGAAATAAAATCCATGCAAGGCATGTCTCCAAGTCTTAAAGGAATTAAAACCTTTGCTATATAAATCTTCTTCTTAGGTTTTCTAGGGTTTTACAAGGGAAAAGGGAGAGTTTTCTTATAAGTTTTCTAGCAATCTTAGCTAGTTTTTGGCAAAAAAAAAAAAAAAAAAAAAGGAGAAAGAAATCCTTTAAGAAACAACCCCAAGTCACAAGCAAAACTCTAACAACCAAGCCATGATTCCAAAGCACTAGGAAAAAGAGACAAGGCAACAAAACCAAAGGCAATCCTTCTTAAGAGTATAATTAAGGACAACTAATGTAGAGTTTAAGAAGCACTTACACCTAAGCGCCAAAAAACCTACCTCAAACTATGTACAAAGTAAGTAAGCTCCTTAATAAAAATGAGGCCTAAATAAAAGCACATACAAAATAGGCCAGCCCTTATACAAAATAAACCTAGCATGCCCATAACTATAACAACATGTCTATATCTAAGGCCCAATAGTAAATGTTTACTAGCTTGCCCCCAAAAGATAAAGTCTTAGCCTACATACTTTTCATAAGTTGATAGAATCATGAATAGAGATGTGAACCTTCAAAGATCCACTACACATTCTAATTGGGCTTATTATGAGGAACAGAGCTATAAAGATACAACATACCTTAAATGAGCTTATGGGAAAGCTATGGGCCATGGCAAACATGTTAGAGGCTGATCGGATACAAGAGGAATCTAGCAAGATCATTAATTTGATTGAAGCCCAAAAAGCCCAAGAGTATGAATCAGCCATAACTATACAAATATTCACCTATTGTGCATCAGCCATCCCTTTTAACCTAATCTTAAGCCCTGACTCATCGAATCAAGTTTATTAGGATGTCTAAGTGTGTTTTGGAAGACGTTAACTGATTATGGATGACTGAACTTTTAAAAGCCCAATTTTGTTTAGGTTTAATTATGTTTAAGTTGTTTTGAATTTATTTGGTTATAATGGGGTAAAACTTAGTATTAATTAAAGCCTAAGTCTTTTAAATGAGTTTTTTAAATACTCAATGGGTTATGTTTAATTAATTTGGGTTAGTGGCATTAATTAAGCCAATTGAGCTTAAGTATAGTCTATTAGGGTTTATTTTATGAAGTAACTATTTAAGCCACATTTTTTTGGATATAAATAGTAACTTAGAGAGAATATTGAATTTTCTTTCAAGATTTATATGCTTAAAACCCTAAGCTAATAGAACTTATCAATCAAATCATAGTTGATAATGGTGTTTAGTGACTTATCATCTCGTTTTGGGTTGTGGCATCAATCTTATAACAAGATTCATGCAAAGAGCTTTTGTATGGATTCAGGTTTCAAAACTTATATATTCACAAGGCAAGAGTCAACGTGGAGTAGGTATGTTATTGTGGTTCCTTACATAAGTCAACGAGGTTCGCATCATAAGCCTAAAGTTGCCTCATACTTTATAAGCCCGTAAGTTAACCTGTTAGATACAAATAATGCACTAGGCTGACCTTCGTCCCATAGCCCAAAACATTCTAGACCAACCCAAAAAAATTCATTACAACCCACATTAGCCATCTAAGCCTAAAACCTCTTTCTCCAAATTAAAATTAATATAGTTTGCCCGCTTAAAAATACTCCCCCCTATAGGATCCCAATAATAGCCTATAATATCGTACCTACTCCTCAAAGCCTAGTCTAACCTTAAAATGTGATCAACAAACCAAGGATAAATAACTAGCCCACTTTATCTAACCTATTATAGTTATACTAGAGAAAACTACCCTAGCCCATAGTAATGTAGTATTGCCTTAAATGAAAACACTTTAGCCCATCCCAAGGATTAACATCGTAGCTCACACTTGCCTCCTAAATCTAAAAACCCTTTATCTAATTCAAAGTAAAACAGTTCACCCATTTCATAAATCTCATTATAGTAAGCCTATAGTAAAAGCCCACCTCCCACCTCATTATGTCTATTTCTTAAAGCCTGGTCTAAAAAACTTTTCTTTATAAAAACCTACTTCTATAAGCCAAGGCTAAGAAGTCAGCTTAAGCAATCAAACCTACTATAATTGAAGGAAATAAAATACGTTAATATTAAGCCCAACCCACTAGCAATAGTAAGCCCTTTTGAACAATTTAGACTAAGGCTAGTACATATTAATGAAGCCAAATTTCTTGATATCCTAATGAGAGTAAAGGACTCAAGAAGGCTACCAATCCTTGTAGCACTTACTAAACCTTTTCTAGAAAGAGAACTTATACTAGGCACAAAATTTTTATTAAAACCAACTTGATTTAAGTACATGTTCCTCATAAAATAGAAGCAACCAATTTTTTTTTTATTCCCAAATAGATTTTCTTCCAATACTTAGCTACCATGTTGCCACAAATAAATTTAAGCCATCAACTACTTTTAATAAAAAGCCATCTACTATTATCCATCCTCACCTTATCTTTAATCAACACTAATTCCCCTAACCAAAGCAAAACAATTGGTAGCCCTCTACCTTCATTAGAGCTAGTGGTAATGGAAGGAAAAACTTGTTGCATGCACAGTGCACATATATAATGCATGCTATAAGGCTTAATTAAAAGGCCATTATTTCTTATATCAATTTCAAAAAATAAGGCACTAAGGTGACATGACATATGAGCAGCATACATAGTGTAGCCAACAAACCCATCTAAGCTACTTAATTGCACAATAAGCCAAGTTAGTAGTTGAAAGAACTACTATAGTCATAATTAATCCTATACAACCACCTCTTTTATCGCACCACTTTTGCTTGTCCAAGTTGCCTAACATGTGATGGTTATAACTGTGAAACCCAACCTATACTATTTATCCATGATGTACATCTACCTAAATAACGAATTAATCTCTAGCCTTTGTATTAAGTCACTCCAAGTTATGTTCCCTTGCCTAAATAGATAAGTAAAGAGTTGTATTCTTGTCAAGCACAAATAGAGATAAAAGACAACCCTACAAAACAAGATGTATAATGTTAGTGTTACTTTTTAATGTTTCTGTTTTACCTTTTTTGATGATACATATTTGAGGACAAATCTTTTTCAAAAAAAAAGGAAGATGAGACCATGGATAGCATGATGAAACTTATAAGTGAACTATTACACATACTAGATAGACTTATCACAATGAGTCAAACAAAATAAAATTGAGATGTTAAACAAACTAATCTAAAAAACATAGGCCAAGGTCTAAATTCTTAAAGCTGATTACGTGTGAGAGGGAGCTAAAAATTATTTTCATGTTGTCTAAGTCTAAACACCAAAGAAAAAGGCAAGTACTAGCCAAGTTGAAGAGGGAGAAAATCTTCTCAAACTTAGTGTGACAAGCAGTGAAAGTATCAAAAAAACCAAAACCTTAGTGCCATAGTAAGATTATCGTCATACTCTAGCAATCCACCACCTAAGTTAGATTACTTTAAGGCTTAATGGCTATTTAGCTAAGTTTTTATGTAATTATAGAGTTTCTTCATGCTTTAGCACTCTAATTTGAATCCTTCGTATAAAAGGGATGCTACAACTTGTAATTAAACAACTTTGAACATTTTTGAATAAAATATACATACTTGTTTTCAAGGATTCATCTTGAATTTCTTAGATTCAAAAAAACTTATCAAGGTGACTCCTTGTGGAATTCTTCAACTTATAAATTAAACTCTTAATTATGGTGTCATCCTTATACCAAGGTTTGTGTAATTACCATTCACTTTGGGTCAAGGTTTTTTATTCTAATTTAGGCATTCCTAGTTTGATTTTCATCTTGATCGTTGGTCTTTGTGAAAGTCATATGGATTCATATCATTTAAGGATACAAAAAGGTAAAATATTCTTAATGGGTCATTTTATTAGTTACCTTAATTCTCTAATTAGCCTATTACATCCACCAAACCTCTAAAAGACAGATCCAAATTAAAAGATATATTTGACATTAAATTAAGTATAATAGATGTTTTATGTTAGGATGCCCTCAATAATTGTTATCAATTCAAAATTGATCAATCATTAAAGGAGAGATAGAATGCCATTTGTATGTATCAAAACTTTGATTGGCATATTTGAATGGTCAAGATGAAACCCCTTTATTTCTTTATCATTAGTCGTTACAATCTAATCTTCACATGTATAAGAGATTAATTGTTAGCTTATAATCGTCAAATCAATGCCTGTACTCTAGGTCAAATTCTGAGATCTAGGTTTATAATGGTTAATACTATATACCAAACTAAGGAAATTATTAGGGATATAGTACAATGATACAAAATTGATATTCATATACACAAGCATGACATATTAAAAATTAGGCCCTTTAATCATTACATGGCTCTCTGGTGGAGTCACTTATGTTACTTCCAAATTATTGTCATAACCTTATTCATTATAACCCTAGATTGATAAGATGAACAAGGATGTTATGTTAGGGAATTTTAGCATTTTTTTCTTTCCTATGTTGTGTATAGATGGTACATTCCTAAAGTGGTGCTATCTAGGGGCATTATTTATTATTGTGGCAAAGGATCAGAATAATCAAATTTACCTTTTAGCTTTTAGTGTTGGTGGACGAGAGGATCATGCATCATGAAGTTGGTTTTGATCATTACATTAGAGACATTATAAAACTGGTAACCATCTTAGATCGGCACATTAGTATTATACCAACAATTTTGAAGTATTCCCAAATATGTATCACGACTCTTATTATCATCACATACATTACAGTATGAAGACAAAGCTAAGGGACATTTAAAGATGTAGCATTATATTGGAAGGCAACAAAGGCATACACAATCCTTGACTTTGAAAAAGCAATCACAACCATCCAAAACCTATACCTACAAGTTACATAGTATCTACTTGACACAAGGTATAAGAGACAGACCAGGATATTTTTTTTAATGATTATGGTACAGTATAATGACAAATATTATTGAGTCATTCAATGCTTTTAGATGACATGCATGAGCTC
Source organism: Anacardium occidentale (assembly GCA_026122585.1). Taxonomy (NCBI): domain Eukaryota; kingdom Viridiplantae; phylum Streptophyta; class Magnoliopsida; order Sapindales; family Anacardiaceae; genus Anacardium; species Anacardium occidentale. The sequence goes on from JAJEJH010000460.1 coordinate 238,946, forward strand.
TCGCTATCACTATGTTTATAGAATTCATTAGAAGTGTGTTTCAACATTAGATCAATGAGAGAAGAAATCATATAAGTTTATTATACATTATTTTAATGTTTCTACCTTCATAGTTTTAATGATCACCTTTTGTTTCATTTTGCAAGTAGTTGTACTAGCTTCATTACCTTATAGGCCAAAGAAAAGCTCATAGACCACATTCCAAATTCTAGAAGCTAAGCACTTCAACATGCTACTATATTATCATGATGTGCAAAAGCATACTAAAATAATGATAACTCTAACCCTAGCATATATAAGAGATGATTTTTTTAAAAGGAGAATGAAATATAGAACCTTAATGATGACTTTATGACCTTAGATTACCCTACTTTGGTAGCAAGTCTAAAAAATGGAATGTCAAAACCTGGTGATGTCTTTTTGGCCTCAGATTACCCTACTTTGACAACAAGCCTACAATATCAAATATAGATAGCTAGTAATGTCACTACGACCTTAAACTACCTTACTTTGATAACAAGCCAAAAAAAATTGTTTGAGCAACAAAAAATGACTAAAAGTGCTCCTTTAGATGAATGATGATGAATAAGAAATATGGACAAAAATCTAATTTTGTTAAGAGAAAAAAATTGCTCTTATTAGAACATTACACAAAAGGATAAAATCACCAACACTTGCAGTATTTAGATTTCGGCTACGTCAATCATATATGTAGAGATAAGCTAATTTTTTTTAGATTTGAACAAATCACTTCACAACATGGTGACATTTAGAGACCATTTTAAAGTTGTTGTCATGGCTAAAGGATATAAAAAACATACAAACAAAAGAAAACACCAATAAGATTATTTCTAATGATTTATTTGTTTCAAACCTAAAGACCAATCTATTAAGTATTGGGTAATTGCAAGAAAAGGTTATGAGCTTTTTATCAAAGATAGAGTATGCAAAATAAAAGATGCCAAATTAGGTTTAATTGTTCAAGTTAACATGATAACACATTAAATGTTTCCTCTCTATCTCAAGACTTTTGCACCATCATGCATCTCAACAAACCTAAAAGATATGGCTTGGCTATAGCATTTTTCTATGGACCTCTAAATTTTGGAGGCCTAAAGACAATTCAATAGAGAAACATGATATCTAGTCTTCCAAGATTTTATAACTCTTAAGGTGTTTATGAAGAATGTGTGGTTAACAAACATTATCGAGATCCATTCCCCAAAGAAAATTAGAAAGAGCATGAAAGATGCTGAAATACAAAATTATCTTTACTAATGATTTTAGAAAAAAAAAAAAAAAAAACTAGGTCTATCTTTTGTAGAAAAAGTCTGAACCTTTTGCCACATTTAAAAATTGTAAAAATCTTGTTGATTTACAACTAAATAAAAGTTTTTTAGCACTGATCATAGTAGAGAATTCAACATACTTACACTACAAAATTTTTGTAACACCTATGGAATTAGGAGGCAAAAATCAGTTGGAGCATTCATAGTTTTAATGTAAGTCCTACACATACTATTCACAATATGACATCTAAGGAAGTGTGGAGTTGACAAAGACTGACAATAGACCATTTCAAAATTTGTTGGTCTATTCCATGTGCTTTTTTTTTTTTACTAGAAGACCAAAAAAGCAAGATGACAAAGACGAGCAAACAATTTTTCTTAGTGTTAGTGATCAACCAAAAGCTTACAAACTTTGCATGTTAATTCAACTAGACGTTATTCAAATACGATGACAATGCCAATCGAAGAAAGTGCGAAATAACATACCTCTTATCATGGATAAATTCTGGATTTTGGAAGCCAATTGTAGCCCTTCTTCTTTCAACAAATCATCTTCCTCAATGTTAAAATTTACTGCTTTCAAATTTCGCACTGAAAGCTTTGATGGATGAAGGCTTATTTTTAATGAAAATTTTGGGAACAAGAAAGTTTTTGCATAAAAAATTTTCAGCAGTTTTCATTCATGCTTGTGTTTCCATCAAACGCAAAAGTAAAGATAAACTACCCAATGGTCATTATCATTTATAATACAAAGACCATTATACCCTCATATAAAATATCATAATTTATTTATTCATTTTTATATTTTATGATTCTAACATTACAATCCAGCATCAAGAAATTTGTTATCAATCATAATGTTCCTTTTTTTAATGAAGATCGAACCTAATGGTGAAGCAAGAATGTAGTTGGAGAACATATTACACTACAACAGAAGGCGTTTTTACCAATGGTTTTTTAGCAACATTTTTGGAAATATTGCTAAAAGTTTTGATGATAATTTTTACCAGCCTTTTTATCAGCTTTTAATTTAAATGCATGTATATGGCTTACTTTTAGCGGTGCCTTAATAAACACCACTAAAAGCTATTTCAAAACGATGTTAAAAGTTACATTATTTTGCCTAAAAAGCGGCAGACTCCTGCGAGTGGTGCCATTGTTTACCGCATCTTCAAAAAATTATAGCCAAATCTCTTTCTGCTGTCTCGTCAATAAGTTAAGACCACCAGTTACCAGCCAACTAGACGACCAATAACAAGTTGACTAGCTTTCCTTCAACAACTCCTCGTTGTCTTCTCTCATATCACTAGAGAAAGGATAGTGTTTCCCTTAGATTTAAGCAAAATAATTTTAGGTTGGTTTATGTTTGATTACTGGATGAAATTCAGTTAATTGGGGGGCTGGTTTTGGTGTAATATTGAAGTGTTTTGATGTTGAAATCAATGGTGTTGTGATCGTGACTAGTCATGTTATTGAAAGACAGATGAAGATTTTTAAGGCTACGTAACTTGGCAAAAATTTGTTAAGGCAAAACACCAGAAAGATAATTATACTCCACATCCAAACTAGCCATTGAAGTATTGATCAAAGATTTGGGAAGTTGTCCTGTGAAGTAATTGTTGTACAAATTCAGGTTCCAAAGATTGGGACAGTTTTCGATTTCTGGAGGAATATGTCCTCTGAAGACGTTGTGAGATAAGTCTACATTTTTTAGAGTGGTACAATTTGGAAAAAAAGGAAGGTGGAAGTATACCAGTCAACTTGGTATCACTAATCATTATTAAAGTAAGTTTAGAAAAAAGGGGAAGGACTCTGGGATTGATCCCTGTAAATTGTTCCCATCAAGCTGGAAAAAATACAGGTTTCCGAGATTGGAGAATTCAGATGGGATGACACCGAAGATGTGATTATCAGAAATTATTAGTTTCAGAAGGCTTATGAGATTTTCAGGAGAAAAGGCGAGAGAGCTCCGACTAGATGAGGTCCTTCCAGGAAAAGTCGTGCTACGCAGTGCTTGTGTTTGTCACAAAAGACATCAGTGAAGTTGCAGACATCACCAGACTCTTGCCAGTTATCCAGAGTTGAATTATGATCTGATCTTATGACATTTTTGAATGCCATCAGAGCAGCCTTGTTCGTAAACGACGAATGGCGAAAATGTTTATGATGGCCTAAACTTGCATACCCGTAAGCTAAAACCAAATGTTGGAGAAAATGGAGCAAAATTATTCTAATCAACACCATGTTCGGACAACCTGCAAAAGCTTAATGATGAAACTTATTTGAAAAACTACTTTGTTTTTCTGCTTTCATAATAAATGCTAGTGTTAGAAATTTTGAAAAAGGGAGAGAGGAAGAGAGTAGAAAAACGAAGTGAAGATGGAAATGATCCATGGACAAGATAAATTCAATGCAGGGAATGATTTGTCTTAAGGGAATAAGATACAATTTTGAGCATTAATTTCTTCCATGATATGGATGAGTAGATATTCAACTCAACTTAAAGTAATGTTGTGGCAAAGGGTGATAGATGGAATGTCGGAAGAGATTGGTAATTCTATCCATCTATATATATATATATATATATATATATATATATATATATATTTATATTTAAGTAGCTTGTGTGCTAAATTAATTACATAAATCTTGGCCGTAAATTTTCTCTTTTATGAGTGATGTTATATGCAACACCCTAACGAAAGGTATTTGTCTAGATAAGAATATTACATAAGAATGTAAATATATCTTCCTTAAAAGGTATTCATCAGATAAGAGTGTTACATAAATACTTGTTTGATATCGATTAGGGAAACTCTTGAGATGTTAATGTTGAAATCTTGAAATGCATCATGTTGGGAGCCTTTGTAGAAACCATATCGTTAGTTCAATGAATTGTTACCTTTTACTTTATCCATACCTTTAAGCTTTAAGAATGTTTGGAAGGTCATTTAACCCCGATAACATAGAGCTAAATCTTCCTTTCTGTTTTGTACATCGAAGGCAAAATCTCCACCTCAAGATTTATTACTAAAGCTGTAAAAGGAGCAAACTTTGAAGGAGCAATCTCAAGAGACTACAATGTTTGATATTGTAATTAAGTGTAAAATCTGAAATCTAATATAAGGTAATATAAAATCAGAAATCAGAGACTATAAGGTAATTATTATTTTCGTAAGTTTTTTGCTACATCTTGTAAAATCTAATATAAACTTTGATATTGTCAATAAAGCTGTAAAAGGAGCAAACTTTAAAGGAGCAATCTCAAGAGACTACAGTGTTTGATATTGTAATTAAGTGTAAAATCTGAAATCTAATATAAATCTAATATAAGGTAATATAAAATCAGAAATCAAAGACTATAAGGTAATTATTATTTTCTTAAGTTCTTTGCTACATCTTGTAAAATCTAATATAAATATTGCCAATAAGCTCTTATGTTTTTTGATATTAATGTCTTTCAATTTATGAGTCTTAAGATCTAACCATATTATTTAATTTGCTACTTGTGCAGTATCGTTGTTTTAAACAATGAGAATTCTGTCACTAGTGCAGGAAGTGGTTTTAACGGCGTTTTTAATTATCATCTAACAATTTACATAATTTGTTTAATTTAAATTATGCAAGAATATTAGGATTTCAGTTTAAAAATAAATATATAACAAATTATTCATGCAAGAATATTAGGATTTCAGTTTAAAAATAAATATATAACAAATTATTCATGCAAGAATATTAGGAACTCAACATTCTGATGAATTTTAATCTAACACTTCAACAACACATACAAACCAACCCTTCAATCAGTTGAATTTCAATAACTTGCTCAACATAAAGATTAAACACATTAATAAATAGCAAGAATTTAATATTTCTTCACAAAACTAAACTAGAAAACTTACTAGTTTTAGAGCAAATTAGAGGCTATCTGAATAAGGGAACAAGTTGTAGGCACCAAATGAAGAAAAAATGGCAAAAATTCGTCCAGAAACGCTCCAAAACGGCTCAAAATAGCGACCCATGATGAGAGAAAAGGAGTTGCAACGGCGGAAAGGAAAATGGGAAGAAGGAAGAGGGCACGTGGCTTTTTTTGGCTTAAGGGGGGATATACTAGTGTTTTTAAATAAGATATATCGGCGTTTTATAAACGTCGGTATAGCCCCTATGGTTTACCGGTATTTTGATAAAATGCCACTAAAAATACATTTTTATTATGGTTTTAGCAGAGTTTTATTAAAAACGCCACTAAATCCCAATTTAAGCAGCATTTATGTTTTCCTACAAATCAAACATCGGTTTTGGGAAGTATTTTGCGGCGTTTGAGCAAATGCCACTAAAACTCTATTCTCTTGTAGTGTGTTATTCATATTGATACAGTTATTGATCCTTTAAGTTCATCTGGCCAAAAGCTTTCTTCCATTCTTCGAATTTTGCAGAAATACACTCAAGCATGAGAATTATACTGAACCCAGTGGCTAGTAAATTTTTACATTATGACTTACATTAATTGTATATATATATGAATTTTTCAGATCAGTTCATATATATTGTTTGGCTTTTGGAAATAGAACAAATTGGTTAAAAGAGCATTGTAGTTATAGAATTTGATTACATTTTTTTTATGTGATGTTCATAATTATATGGCCTTGATCTAGAAGCTATTCACGTTAAGCTTGATTTTTAAAGAAAAGGAATATCTGTTTCTGCATGTGGCTCTTTGTCTGAATGTGCTGGGAAAAGAACAGTTGCTTACATCTATTTATTTATGTATTGTTCTATACTATTGGTTCTTTAATAAGAAATTTGATTTAGGAGCACATATATTCATCCACATACATAGCAATAAATTTTTTTCTGGGGATGTGTGGTAGCTTTGAGGATCATTCTTAAATATCCAAAACGAACTGTGCACACTCTTATGTTTGCATGATGTCTTGCCTTGGTTAGTTGAAACGGAATTTATGTAGTTCACTTTGCTCAAAAAAGACAGACCGTACACACTTATTATAATTATTATTATTTGCAGTTGAAATAAACTTTAAACATGTGTAAGTAACAAAAATTTTGTTGTATAATTTTTTAAAAAACTTTTCTTCAGTTCTACATGTTTTCAAGTAATTTTCTTTGTGGGACATTGCTTTTGTTTATTGTTTGGATACTGCAGCACCAATTGTTTATTTCACTTTTATAATAATGTCATATTACATTTTTTAGGAAAGAGAGCATCAATTTGAGATTTATATCAGGTGGGCAAAAGGTTTTGAAGTTGAACGAATATTAGAGGATGAGAATTGTCTCTTTCGTGTTGTTGTAGATCAGTTGTATAGGGACTCTGAATCCTTTTATCTGACGAGGCAAATGTGCATAGATTATATAGTAAAACCTTTTGTTTTTTCTTTTTTTTTTTTTGAATTATATGGTAAGTACTTTGTTGAATATTTATTTTTTAATGATATATATAAATTATTAAATTATATTTGTATTATGCATATCTAAATTAAAAGATTTTTTAATTTGCATAGGAAATGATCAATTATAGAAAACATTAAATTAATACAAATAATAAAATATTTTAATTAATATGAAAATATATGAAAACAAACGATAATAAATTTAATAATAAACGTCGATAAAAACAAAATAAAAATGATTCAAAAACATCGGTAAAAATGAAAAAAAAATAGTAAATATAATTAAAGAACATCGGTAAAAATATAAAAACACTACTGAAAGTCATAAAAACGTCAGTAAAAATAACTAAAAATGTTGATAAAAGGAAAAAAATTACGAAAAATTTTCCTACAAACAATGGTAGCAAATATTTTTGATAATAAAAATAATTTTACTGACATTTAAAACATCATTAAAAATCATAAAAATATCAATAAAAGTTTGTTTTTTAGTGGTGTTTTTTAAGCATATACTGATGTTTTTTATAAAAGTCGATAAAAGTTATATCGATATGCATTTAAACGACGTTTGAGCAGACGTCGATATAAATTTTAACGATATTTCTTGGCAGTGTTCCAATAAATTTTTCATAGACTCCCTCAAGTATGATATTTTTAAATAACATCCCATGATTTTCTCTCTTTTGTATCTATTATCCGTTTTAAAAATTTATTATATACTTAAAATTAATTCTATAATTTTATGGTCAGCTAACCTAAATATATATCATGACCATAAATAGATGAAATATCCAGTATCTTTACACATTCAACAATATTAACTTGCTTCTTGTCTCATGATTAACATTATATTTTGCGTTATGTTGTGAACAAGGCGTTAAAGAAGCAAATGCTACGATTACAGGTTACTATTTAAAATAATGCAATTTAAAAAGGAAAAAAATGGTTTAGTTGTAGGAAAATATAAATCAAAACGATCTTATATATCATGACATGGTTGAAATGTCATCAAAAGATACAAACTTCTGTATTAAAACAATAAGTGTGCGTAATGAACAAGGAAACTATAAATAAGAAACTTTAAATAACCTAAGCCTAAGATGCTAAGTTGCTAACTAGAAAAATATATACATCTTTCCCAGCTACCAAGAAATAAACATCAATATTACACAAATTATCTGACGGTGACCTTCTCCAATCAAGCAATACAAAAAGTGTTTGGCAATTTTAGCCTTTCAAAACATTAACTAACGAATCTATATTTGGGAATTCCATGAAGGTCTTCAAGCATCAATTGTTGAACATCCTCGTGAGGAGGAAAATTCCACCAGCGCTTGGAATTATGAGTCAATCCTAAGTTAGCGAAAAAGTCTGCCACGCTATTTCCTTCTCTGAAGATATGGGAGCTATAAAAGTTCATGGTCTTGATCTTGGCCTTGCAGCACATCCATTGATCTTTTAATTTCCTTGTACTAGGAGGAAGATCCTTGGAGTCATCATTTAAAAGTGATAAAGCAATAGTTGAATCACTCTCTAGCCATAAGTGATTCCACCCTCCTTCGGAGGCACACTCCACCGCCATAATTATTGCCATCATCTCTGCGTATAAGGAGTTCTGAAAACCCAAATTCATTGTAAAGCCTCCGATAAAGTAAGCTTGGTGATTCCGAAACACTGCTCCGCAAGCTGCTGGTCCAGGATTTCCTTTGGAAGCGCCATCCGTATTTACCTTTATCCATGGGAACTGAGGCGGCTGCCAGATGATTTTAAGAATTTTGGGTGTACAATATAATTTCTTTCCAGCACAACTTTTACTATCAGAAGAAGTTAGGGGTTCAGCCAAATCTGCACAAATAATTAAAGAATAAAAAATATTAGTAATGCGTTACTGCAATCTAAATCCAAAATTGATAATAAATGAGTGAGTAAAAAATAATATATTGACAAGAAATCTATTCAATCTACATATACAGACTAAATGGCAAACTGGCTTGCTAATTGTCTATTAGATTAAACAATTTTTTGGAAATGGAACATTAAGTCATCCCTGAACGATGGTTTGTTGAGTTTAAAAAGAAAAATGAAAAAAAAGAAATGAAGATGGCTTGAAGTTACGGAAGGGTAAGAAAAACGGAGAACATTCGAAAGGCCATGGTGGAAACATGATGCTGAGTAGGAGAAACTAAACAAATAAATCTTTCAATATCTTATAATCGTCCGAACCTATATAATCCTTTTCATCACGTCTGACGACTCTTTAATCGAGAATTTGGGTGAATATGATAAACCCTAAAACATAGTAAAGATTATACACAATCGATTTTTATTGCGCATGACATTACGTTTTCAGAAAATAAATATCCGTTAGGGTTTTGATCGTAGATATTAAATCCTGGAATAAAGTAAGCATTAGCTGAGTTTTTAACTGATGCAAATGCTAAACCCTAAAGAAAGAAAATTTATAAAACAATATTAACGACCCGTTACTCAATAAAAACACATGAAGGATTTGAGTAAGAGAATAAAGAAAACCAGTAAACTCTGAAAAGAGAGAATGAAATACTAACCACTCAGTTCTTGATAATTATTTTTGCAGGTATCGACCTCCTTAATCTTGATGGGTTGTGAAGAGTTATACAAGACTTTGTTTGTCGGGTAACATACCACGAGCTCTTGTCTAGCTGGGCAGAATCCAACGACGGGAAAAAACGAAATCCAATAGCACTTGTTAAATGAACAATTCTCCATCTTCGAAGTGAGAGCTTTTCCAATGAGCATGATAAATAATCGGAAACCTTTAGGTAATTTGTGAATTATAGTAATCTTAAGATGACCGTATCTCAGTAGGATTAATTTAGTTTTCAGCAAAACTTCTGAGTGCCGTATTATTGATTGTGTCCATCGTCCACGTGGGCAAGATTGTTGAAAGAAGGGAAGAGATGTCATAAACTCTTATAAATTTAACACTGATACAAATATATACGTGTCACAATATGAGTGGATTGGAATAGAAATTTAATTTGTGTTAATCTCTTCCTATTTATATCAAGAAAATACTTGAAAGATGATGACGTCTTTAGTACTTTATCCATAGACAATTGAATAGTCTTTAAATAGTAAGTAGATTGAAAAGTTCTGTCACCTACAAGTTTAGATGATGTATGAGATGAACAACTAAATGTAGTATAAGTTCATGAATGCACATGGTAAGACACAAAGGTGCATTACTTATATTTTCAATTATTCAATCTTCTGTTCAAAAAAAAAAAAAAAAAGGAATCATATTCATATGTCATGCAATGTTGCACTTGAACAAACAATAGTCTATAGACATTGAAAAATGAGTAATGGACGTGAGTGATTATGTTAAGAAAACAAAAGATATTGTTGATGTTTTAAAAACGAGTGGTCAGAGTGTTACTTAGAATGAGTTAATCAATTTTATAGTTTATGGATTTGGTTCCTAATTTGATCTTGTCATTGTTCATATAACATCTAAAGTAGATTCTACTAGTGAGACAATATCCTTAGCAAAAGTTCACAATGCAAAAATTAAGGTTCCTTTTATTTATTATTATTATTTTTTTGGGAAAAGGAAGAGGGAAATTTTTGAATAAGCCCAAAGTCATATGCCAACTTTGTGGCAAGACAAGTCATATAGCATTGTAGTGTTACCATTGATTTTACATATATATATATATATAGGCAGCCCTTAACTTGTTCTAACAACACACCTCCTCTTAAAGCACAAATAATAAGTCAATTTTTCCATCAAAACAATTTTAAAATAGTCAAAATAATATTGCTTATTATTCCTTTCAAACACAACCTATCCCATTTATGAATAAGCAATTACAAACTGATTAGTTTCTTGGAAAAGATTTAATGAGAGGCAATATAGTTAGTGGAAATCTAGCAATTGGTTTTGGTACTTTAGAGGTGTCTAATTTTAGTTCAACTATCAATACACCAACAAATATCTCTACAAGACTATTTGTCTTCGCTTTGAATATTTAGAGACACTATTTGTATGAGATGAGATGCAGTATCTATTATGATCATAGAAGCCTAAAATACTTTTTCACCCAAAAAGAGCTGAATACAAGGCAATAGAGATAATTAGAGTTTGTAAAATATTATCATTGTGAGATTAGATACCACCCGGGTAAAGCAAATGTAGTTACAGATGCTATAGGTACTCCTGCTATATATATACTGTACCTTAGTTTTATATAAATAATAATAGTAATGATTTATTCAAAATAAAACATATTTCCAATAATACAAAGCAGAAATATCTAAAACTGAGCTAAAACATAGCAACGAAAAACATGTTGTGAATATGTATATCGTAATATCCCAGGGTTACGAATGTCTTTTAGGCAACTAATCTGGATTAGAATGAGAATTGAGAAAAAATACTAGGGTTGTGAGAGAGTTTAGGGGTGAAATAGATGTTTTTTAGAGTTAGGTGGCTTGTGCATAGATCTTGTTGAGAGGATTTGCATGCGAGCGTGGGAAAATGACAATAGTGTAATTTTCTTGCCATGCACGACCATGCATATTGTAGCATCCCAGAGTTTTAGAAAACCCTTAGGGGTAGAGTTTTGGGGTTAGAAATAAAATTCAGAGATAGATTGGGGGTCTAGCAGAGTTCAAGGGTGAGATAGTAGTTTTCCAGGGCTGTGTAGCCTTCGTATGATGCCTTTAGGGAGGTTTTAATCATACGAAGCACGGGAAATGGATTCTATCCATTTTCCCAGGCGCACTGCACGCCCGTGCAGGTGGGATTAAAAGAGAGAGAGAGGCGGGAGTTATTTCATTATTCTCACCCATTTCAGCCAGTTTTCTTCTCCATTTCAACAGCTCCCAGCCCTAGGCGCGATATCCAGCTTCCAGTAGCTCCCAATCCAGCCAGAGATCAGAGAGAATAGCTTGAGTATAAGCTTCCAGCAGCCATGTCGAGAGGTAAGTGTTCCTTACTCTCTCTTTGAGTTTCCCAGCTTGTTTGATGTGGATGGAAACGTGTGTTTCCATTTCCAGCTTGAGATGCTATGCTTGCATGTGTATATGATGATGAGATGATGATTATATGTTGTTTGCTATGCTTATTTTCCACTTAGAATCATGCATGCTTTGCCGTGTGTGTGTAGTGAGAGAAACATTGGATTTTCATGGTGGATTCAGTGATATTGGATGGATGATGAAATTGGCGTGTGAAATATATCTTTTGAAGTGCCATTGATGTGTGTTACAGGTTAATTTGATTTTGGTTGAGTTTCGGATGGTTTCCAGCGCGTTCCAGACGAACCATGTCTGAGCAGAACAAGACACACGACCGTGTGCCCGTAAGAGCACGCCCGTGTGCCCTTGTTCTCGCAAGGACACGGCCGTGTGCACGAGGTGCACACGGGCAGGAAACGTAGGGACACGGCCGTGTGTCCTGAGGGATACGGCCATGTGTCCCATCTTTACATGAAATGGCCCAGAAATTCCAGAAGCACACACGCCCAGACGCACGGCCAGCACACGGTCCCGTATGCTGGGGCACACGCCCGTGTGCCCTTACCCAGCACGGTCGTGTGTGCTGCGTGCACGACCGTGTGCCTTCCTTACACGGTCGTGTGCCTTCCAAATTTTCCAGAAAAAGTCAGAAATGAATTGTTAAAGGTTTGGTAATCCATTCAAGGCCTAATAATCATCAGATAATCCAGATTTCAGCTAAGAACAGATGCATAAGCATGCATAGCACAACATGTAGCCTGAATGAGGATCCAGGGATTCGAATTCAGTAGATTTCAGCAGTTATAACCCAATGTATGGGTTTCAGTTTTGGGGTGAACTCGAGGGGGCATCTGTGGGACCCAACTTTCTGACACCAGTCAGTTAGCTCAGCAGTTTATCAGATTTCAGTTTTCTAGCCAGTAGCTAGAATTTTCAGCCCACTTGGCCAGGATGTCGAATCTCTGTGTTCATCAGCCTGATCAGCACAGCAGGTACCTTTGGGTACATTCAGACTCAGATAGACAGATGCATGCATCATCAGTCAGTTTCAGTTTCCAGCTCAGCATGTCATTATGCATATATTATGGCATGACTAATTAATAATCAGAAACCAGTAATCAGAATCAGCACCCGCAAGCGCATAGATGCATGTATAGGGCCGACCAGGTATGTGTGCCCTTGTTTGTTGCTTGCTTGGGTTGAGGGAAGTAAGGAATGCTTACTGGGTGATCGTTATCACTCATTCCTTTCCTTCTTCCTTCCTTTTCAGGTCAGTGTGCTGCTGGCGAGGAGCGGGTGGATTGAGGCTGGCAAGGAGGACCCCACACACACTACCAGCATGTATTTTATTTTCAGTTTTGGACCTGTGAGGTCTTGTATGTATTCAGATGTATACATCTATGTACAGAAACAATTTATACAGTAATGAAAAGCCAGTTTGGGCTCATTGTATATTTCAGTATCAGTTTCAGCTTCCGCTTACAGTGTATAGTAGCAGATTTCTTTCTTTTTCCTAGGATTCCCATCTCGGGTACCCAAATTTTCAGTTTATTAAGTAAATGAACAGTAATTCTTCAGCAACAGGGGTACTCGGGGCGGCGGGTCCTACAATTTGGTATCAGAGCCTTTCTCTGTGCCATTTCAGTAGAGAATTGAGTTTGTAAGTGTGTGGTGTTTGCTTTCTCTCCTTCGCAGCCATCGTCCAGACCCTCCTCACAGCACAGTTAGGTAATTTCTTTCCAGATTTGTTGTGTTTATGTTTTCTAACCCCATTTGCTTGTGATGCTATAGATAGAGAAGAAGCCTATGTTCCTAGATACATAGACGAAGCCAGTAGTAGTCCCCCTGTCCGTCCCATGAGTGTGAGTGAGGGGCGGCGATCTCAGAGTATCTCCCATGTGACTATTAGGCAAGACCAGCTCAGAGAAATGATTGGGAAAGTGGTTAGAGAGAGTTTGCAGCAGGCTGGTGTGGGGAATGTGCAAGAGCCAACCAGAGTTATTCCCCCTCAGCATGAGAGTTATCAGATTCCGAGGGGAAGACATTCTCAGTCTCGGCATCAGTCTCAGCCACAGTTTCAGCCTCAATCACAGCATCAGCATCAGTATTATTCTCAGCCTCAGCCACAGCCACAGTACTACTCAGTGCCTCAGTCAGTTAGAGGAGGCCATCAGTTTCAGTCTCAGCCTGTCAGAGTAGAGTATCAGTATCCAACAGAGTATAGAGAGTACCGTCAGGCTACAAGTTCAGAAACAGTTGGTACAAGTTCATCGGGTAGACTTCATCCGATCTATCATCTGCCAGGGCCGTATCAGCCAGTGAAATTCAGTGGGTCTAGAGATCCATCAGTCGCAGAGGAGTGGATTGAGTCCATGGAGAGCAGTATGAGCCTCTTCACGTTGTCAGAAAAAGAAAAGTCAGATTTGTGGCATTTCATCTTCGAGGTGATGCCAAGGTTTGGTGGGGCCTAGCTAAGGCTACCATCCCCGAGGAACGGATGACATGGACAGAATTCAGACGACTATTTGATATCGAGTACCGGGGTTCAGAGTTGATGTATGCCAAGGCCCAAGAGTTCATTGAATTGGTTCAGGGGCCTAGCTCAGTAAAGGAGTATGCCACCAAGTTCAATGCCTTGGTGAGATTTGTTCCTGGTTTGGCGGGGACCGAGTTAGGGCGAGTCCAGAAATTTATCCATGGCCTGCATCCTGCGATCTCTAGGGATGTTTTGACTGGACCGTATCCTCCTCAACAGTTTAGTGATGCTTTGGGGAGAGCCCTCAGATCAGAGGCCAGTCTTCAGAGAATGGGCGACGTGAGCCGAGCGGCAGAGAGGATAGATGCTAGGGATAAGGGCAAGAGGCCAATGTCGACCAAGAGATCAGCTCGGGGTTTCCAGAGCCAGAGACGGAGGACTGCACCACAGTTTTCCTTGCCACTGTGTACTCAGTGTGGCAGGCGACATTCTGGCGAGTGCCTCGCTGGCCAGATTGTTTGTTATTTGTGTCGTCAGCCAAGGCACAGGATGTTTGAGTGCCCAGCCAGAGGTGGAGCTGGTGTTGGGCCCAGTCGAGGCGGTGGTGGTCAGTTCAGAGGTAGAGGAGGTCCACCCAGAGGTGGAGTCAGAGCCGAGAGAGGTGGTGCAGGAGCACCTGGAGGAGGTGCTGGTACTTCAGGAGGAGATGGAGGCGGCGGCAGAGCCAGAGTTTACGCTGTCCGCCAGGAGCAGGCAGATGCCATACCCCATGCAGTTACTGGTCAGATTCTTTATCTTGGTACTCCTTTGTTTATTTTGGTTGATTGTGGGGCCACACACAGTTTCATTTCCAGGGGAGTAGTAGAGAGATTAGGGGTTGACCCTAGTGTGGCTGATAGGAGTATCCTAGTTGAGATGCCAGATGGGGGTTATGTGGTGAGTGACAGAGTCCTCTTAGAGCAGTTGATAGAGGTCATGGGTAGACAGATGTGTATCGATCTGATTTTGCTGGAGTTAACAGACTTCGACATGATCTTGGTAATGGATTTCTTGGGGAAATATGATGCAGAGATAGACTGTGGAAGAAAGAAGGTTAGATTCCACATAGGCCCTGATTGCTTCGTGTTTGGTGAGGGCATAGTAGATAGCATGATGATCTCGTGCATCCACGCGAGCAAATTGATGAGGCAGGGTTGTGTAGGGTACTTGGCCAATGTAGTGTGCAGCAGTTCAGTAGGGCCAAGTATCGATGAGGTGCCCGTGGTCAGAGAGTTCAGAGATGTTTTCCCAGACGAGTTACCAGGGTTACCTCCAGATCGGGAGTTGGAGTTCAGTGTCGAGCTTCTCCCTGGTGCGGCTCCTATCTCCAAGGCTCCGTACCGGATGGCTCCAGCTGAGCTCCAAGAGTTGAAGAAGCAGTTACAGGAGCTGGTTGATAAGAAATTTATCAGACCGAGCTGTTCACCGTGGGGAGCTCCGATTTTATTTGTGAAGAAGAAGGATGGGTCAATGCGGATGTGTATTGACTACAGGGAGCTGAACAGAGTAACGGTGAAGAACAAGTATCCCCTGCCGAGAATCGACGACCTCTTTGATCAGTTGAGAGGCGCAGCAGTTTTCTCCAAGATAGATTTGAGATCTGGCTATTATCAAGTCAGAGTAGCAGAGAGAGATGTCCCCAAGACAGCATTCAGGACTCGTTATGGGCATTATGAGTTCGTGGTCATGCCATTTGGGTTGACCAATGCCCCAGCCATTTTTATGGATTTGATGAACCGGGTCTTTCTTGATTGCCTCGACCGGTTCGTGGTGGTATTCATAGATCACATTCTGGTTTATTCCAAAAGTGTAGCAGAGCACGAGGAGCATTTGAGATTCGTGCTTCAGAGGCTGAGAGATCGGCATTTGTTCGCCAAGTTCACCAAGTGTGAGTTCTGGCTCGACAGAGTGGCGTTCCTAGGCCATGTAGTATCAGCAGAGGGTATTTCAGTGGACCCTAGCAAAGTAGAG